>JAHUTJ010034548.1:0-16700 GCA_036250325.1 Characodon lateralis
TGTCCATCCCTTTATGACCACAGTGTACCCATCTTCTGATGGTTACTTCCAGCAGGATAACGCACCATGTCATAAAGCACAAATCATCTCAGACTGGTTTCTTGAACATGACAATGAGTTCACTGTATTTAAATGGCCTCCACAGTCACCAGATCCCAATCCAATAGAGCACGTTTGGGATGTAGTGGAATGGGAGATTCGCATAATGAATGTGCTGCTGACAAATCTACACCATCTGTGTGATGCTATCATGTTAATATGGACAAAACTCTTTGAGGAATGTTTCCAGCCCCTTGTTCAATCTATGCCACGAAGGATTAAGGCAGTTCTGAAGGCAAAACGGGGTCCAACCCGGTACTAGCAAGGTGTACCCAATATAGTGGCCGGTGTGTGTATTTGTTTTGCCACTTTTTGTTGTTTTTAGATTGCAAATTTTGTATGAAATTAAGAATGTTTTCCTGATGGATAAGAAGTGATAATGTCACAGGAGAATGGGGTGTGTTGATAAGTTTATACTTCTGTCCACTCCTTTGAGTGTGTGAATATTGTATATCAGTAAATATTGCTGTTACGTTCAATAATATTTTGAAATGATATAAAAATTTAATGATTTTCGTTTAAATGCTGTAAAACTGGGAAGCAGTAGTATTTTTCTCAACATTTTTATAACATAAGAAACTTATAGTGCTCTATGTATGATGACAGTTAAAGCATATAAGAATGGTTGATTTGGGGGATGGGCACAATCAACTGTAGAATGGTTTTTTTTGTCATGGGCTTTGGCTGGCTCCACTCTACTCAGCCTGTTTTGCTACTGTTTCCATTACTGGCTTTTCCGGCAAGGTACTGGCTTTCTAGGTACCTGCTCATCAGCAGGTCCTTTGGTGCTGAGCAAGGCCAAAAAGTTATGTGAGCAAACTGCTGTTTACTGATTGGCTATGAGCATAATCAGCCTTATGTCAGCAACATGAGAAAGTGTTTGCCGAGGTAGCGGAGAGGATGACCAGCCATGGATTTTACCCCACACCGCCAGTGCTGAGGAAACTTAAGAAAACTGAAGAGCAACTACAAAAATATTAAGGACCACAATGGCATGGTTTGAAATGATGGAGGCAATTTATGGCCATCGTCCCGCAAGTTGTGGATGGGGGGCTGGTCTGGACTTTCAGCCCTGTTGTATAACTAGGAGGGTATTAAAATGTATCGTATTGAATTTGAATCTGTCGGTTGTTTTTTTTCCCTCACAGTAAGACAACTCCTAAAGTGAAGAAAGATATTCAACAATATGATCGGCCTCGCTATTAGTTATTACTGCTAACAAAATTACTCTGGAGACCTGAACAGGTGACATGTGCTCATTATTTTTTCAACACATCCCTTTAGTTTCATGACCTATTCATACAGCTTATATTTCCATGCTTCAGTCATCAGACGGTCTTCGGCAGGAACCTAGAAAACTTGAAAGCCAATTGTCCATGTACTCTACAGTATATGCATTTATTGGGGGCTCCTTTTGCATTAGTTATAGCATCAACGTGGTGTGGCAAGGAGCTGATTAGATTGTGGTTGCTGAGGTGTTCAGGAAGCACAGGTTGCTTTTTTAGTAACCTTCCTCTCATCCAAATTGTTGGTTCTGGTGTTTCTCATGTTCCTCTTTGAAAATACTCCATATATTCTCTGTGGGACTTAGGTCAGGCCAGTTTGCTGGTGATTAAAGCAGTTATCTGTACCTTGGACTTGAGAAAACCTAGTAGACCAACATCAGACCCTGTCCATTGCTTGTGAATTTCCCCAAACTTTAGAATGGATTTGCTTCACAATCATCTCGATGCTGCAGCTATCCCTAATGCTTATGTACCGTTTTCCTGTCACTCAACTTTCCATGAATATGCTTGGATACAGCACTCTGTGAACAACAAGCTTCTTTAGCAATGACCTCTTGTGGGTTACCCTCCTTATGAGGGTGTCAATGACTCTCTGGTAGACAACTCAAGTCAGCAGGATTCCCAGCATTATGGAGGCAATGGCACAACATGCCTAGGAAGTTTCCAAAGGGAGGCTAAACCTAATCTTATGCCACTACCTCAATGGACTCATATTGGGGTGAAGGAGCAGTGGCTCTACTTCAAGTCTCCCCCGGATGATGGAACTCATCACCCTATCATTAAGGTTGAGTTGCTTTAGAAGTACTAGCTTCTTTCTCTGAGTCGCCTTTCAGCTCATGTTGTTACAGCCCTCATTTTACTGTGATCATGACACTCTCTTAGCAGCTTCAGCAGCATCTTTACAAGGTCTTTAGCTTTTGTGCAGGGTGATTCACACATTTCCCACCAAAACCCATTCAAGATGTTTTGGTGCATTCGTACAACACAAGGAAGCAGAGTGTTTGAGGTTTTGCCCTACAATATATCTACAGCTGCACTGCATTTAAGTCAAATGTAGTAAATCTTAACTTCACAAGGCCGTGGCATCATAAGCTCAGCTTTCCTAAATTGTTTAAACACATATTAAGCTTAGTGTATGTTAACTCTCAACATCTCCCTGTCTAATAACTCTGGCCTTTAGCAAACAATGAATCTATTGAGTGTATTTTTACAGTGTGTGTAAACATGTATAAATTGTAAAGAATAAACACATCAGGTCAACTCAGGCTATTAATGCAGCTTGGATGGAGTGTTGAGCCACCCAGTCTGAGAAGCATCCACAAAAAGCATCCACAGAAAGCATCCACCTGTTTGATCTCTTCTTATCTATGTATTAATGCACTTATTTCTGTCCCTCCAGAAGAAACCACGTTCAGATCTCCACACCACCATCTTGTGGCGGCTGCGCTCTGCTCAGCTGATCTGCGCACAGATCGATGCTGATGGAGGACGTCAGTCTGCGTTGCAGCTCTCACGCACACACACACACACACACACACACACACACACCTAAATAGGAATAAGAGTTGTTGATAAACGCATCATGTGTAAAATGTGTTTAAAAGCAGAAAGCTGCTGTTTAAAGCTTCTCTCCTGTCACTGTTCGCTCTGATTTTGAGTTTGGTTAAAGCGCAGTCTGATTGCACATGGATGGCGCCTGAAATGTCAAAAGCGCACTTATTCAATATGCGTGATGTGGAATTTGTATAGATTTGTCTCCACTGCTGCTTCTTCTTGCATCAGTCACATCGCTCATATCGCAGATATTTTTTTCCAAACCAACCCAAATGAAAGTGAAGCTCTCATGCACCTGCAGCATCCTTACAAATGGAATGCTTGCTCTCCTGTTGTGTTACTCACCTCGAACTCTCACGTACCAGCCCTATCTTCCCGCTTATCTGCAGTCAACATGCGCAAAATGCTTTTAACTCCACATCCAAGCTCTTGCTCTGCAAATCCAAAGTAAGACAGCACAGTCCATGTGTAATGGAGGGAATGAAGCAGCACGTCCTGCGTTGTGTTTTCTTCGTGTGCGTGTGAGGTGTGTGAGATGTGGAGAATGAAGATACGGCTTTAACAGCACTGAAGATGTTTCAATGAGTCATCGCAGAGGCGCTGGGAACGCTCCTGAACCAAATTGCTCTCATAGCGAGAGTGGATTGCGCGTATAAGATTAGTGATTGAGAAACCAGGTCTCTCTCTCTCTCACACACTCTCTCTCTGGCTTTCTATTGGGCTACACAGACTGAAATTTACTAAGCCTGCAGCCAATAGATTGCAGCATTCTCTCCATCACCCTTAACCAGCTGCTGTGTTATGGCAGCTCCTGGGACATGGCACCGAATCAGCGCCCTGTCGCATGACAGGTCTCCACTAAACCACCTCGAACACAGGGTCAGTGGCGGTTTTGGTTGTGAATGCCTCCCTGGGCGAGCTCCTTTCTGCACCTCACAATACACATATTAAAGAAATTAAATAATTTATTTTTTGTAGATATTTACAGATATGTTTAACAACTCCAGACGTGCTTTGTAATAATCTGGAATCAGGGTTATATAACCCAGTCTTACACTTTTATTGCGCTGTGTACAAAATCCTTTTGGTTTTACATTTTTGTTCAACTTAAGTTTCAAATCATCAAACTAATTTTAATACCAGATAAAGGTAACCTAATTAGACAAAAAAAAAAAAATCTGTTTTTAAATGATCATTTACATTATCAAGAGGTAAAGATACCAAACCAACAAAATGTAATAAAGTGGGGTTTGTGGTATGACCAAAGTACAGAGAAGTTTTCCAGGACACAGGGAAGAAGGTAAGAAGGCTTTAATATCCTTACTAACTGAAAACAGAGCAGAAGTATAGCGTACTCTAAATAGACAGGAGTCTGCGGGCTGGGGTGGGTTTGCTTGTTGCCCCCCAGCTCAGCTGTCCCGTGTTGGGGTTTACCCCAGTAGATGAGAGGGTCGCATCCCTGTGCCTTCGGGTTGGGGACAGGTCTCTGACTGTCGTGGGTGGGTGGAAGGTGTCCTGTAGCCAGTCAGGTTTTTCAAACCATTCCAAACAGCAGAAGCATCTCCATGTGAAAAGATTTTCTTTAGCTTCTAACTCTAGCTTCTCTTCGCTGCTTTGATCTTCTTGGTCAGTTTGTTCCTGGACTGCTTATACAAGGCCCGGTCCCCACTGCCGTGAGCCTCTTCTTTATCCCTGTGCAGCTGCCTCAGGTGAGAAGTGAACCAAGATTAATTGTTTTATATGTGCAGAAGGTCTTGGTCTGCACACATATGTCCTCACAGAAACTGATGTATGATGTCACCACCTCAGTAATTTGGTTTAAATCAGTGGCTGAAGTTTTAAAAACAGTTCAATCTATGCAGTCAAAGCAGGCCTCTAACATCTGCTTTGACGATCAGTCCACTTTTTAACAGTCCGAACCACAGGTTGGGAAGCTTTTAATTGTTGCCTGTTGGTTGGGATGAGGTGGACCAGAGAGTGGTCAGAAAGTCCCAAAGCAACCCTGGTGACAGCATGATATGCATCCTTTAAACTTTTGTAGCAGTGGTGCAGAATGTTTTTATTTCTGGTGGGGCACCTAATATGCTGTCTGCATTTGGGAAGTTCATTGGAGAGGTTTGCGCTGTTAAAGTCCCCAAGAACAATGATGAGAGAATTTGGATGTCATTTGCGGTCGGCCCTGAACAGCTTAAAGCCCGGTATCAGAAGTGCACAGTGTGAGGTGCTCTCACTCAGCCAGGTTTCGGTAAAGCAGGATGCAGATCATAGCTCTAGCCATCAGAGGGACAATGGAAACACAACAGGTGTTGTGTTTCCATTGTCCCTCTGATGGAACAATGGAAACATTGTTCCATCAAAAAATAGAGTACTCGGCTCTACTTATGCCGAGTAGAGCAAAACCAAGTGGAGCGGAGCAGCACCACTTAAAATAGCAAGTGGAAAAGGGGCATAAAGTGCTTACCTCTGGAAATGAAAAGTAACAGGAAACTTATTAAAATGTTTTCATTTTACTTGGTCTTATATTGTTTTAAAAAAAATATTGGGGTATTTTGTTTTGGTAATTTATGTTTTTCTTTTTTTTTTTTCGAGGGCAGAAGAGAGATTCGAGCAGTTTTAGGCGGTACATTGGCCCTCAGTGGTAAAGACAGTGCTACACAAATTAAGTTAAGAATACATAGGAATGCCTACGAATCAATTAGGAATCAGTCACAATACATAAGAATGACCTACAAATTTGTTAAGAATTAACTGAGATTTGTTGGACTCAGGAATTCTGCACCAACATTTTGAAAAGCTCAAAACCTTTCTCACAAATTCCAGATGGCTCAAGAACTGCAAGAACTGATTGAGAATAAAATATTAATCTGTTACAAATTCAACAACTTTTTACGATTTAACTAAGAATCCTAAAATTTTGACATTCTTGGTAATTTGTGTTATTTATGGTCTGTGTGGTATTGTGATTATTACAATGAATATATGATTTAATATTTAATATTAATATTTTATTAAATAATAATTCAGTCTGTTAAGTGAATATTAGCCCAATAAGATTAGTATTAGTATTATAGTAAAAGGGGTGAGCCAAGCTCTGACATTAATGAACAGTGAAACTCTGTACACACAATTTCTTAAAGTACAAGAATTTATTAACAAAAATAAGTCAAGTCAAAGTCAAACATATTTCAATCAGCAAACTCTTCACTATTCTAGAACAATCCAATTAAAACTACCAAGCAAAATGAAAGAATAAGGAAGAAAAACTATATACAATATGAACAAGTGAATCAAAGTTTGTCAAAAAGTGATTCAACATTACTATTCATTATTTATGTTTGAGAACCAAGGATTATCTTAAAGAATCTGGAAATGAGGTTAAGTTATTCTTAGAACTAACGTAAGCAATAATTGGTATGCCTTCATACAATTATTCACACGAAACATCAGATAAAACACTATTTTAATAAAATAATATTTTAAAGAATGATTTGCTGAACAAAACCAACCTACTGGATGAATAATTCTCAATGACATTTAATTAGCTGCCTTTATTTATTACAATAATATTTAAAGAAATATTATTAAGGAAATTTTAAAATATCTGAAGAAATATTTTTTTGAATAAGAACCAAACCTTTCTGGATAAATTAGTCTTAATGGTATTTAATTAGCTATCACATTTAGTAAAATAATATTTAGGGAAATATTATTTTTCCCTAAATATTGTTAGTAGTGTCCATACTAACAACAAATATTGTTGTTAGTGTCCAATCCAAGATTGGACACTAACAACTTTTCTGGATAACTAACTCTTAACTTGGTGATGACAAGGCCTGCAGGCCCATAAGATGACGGTCATAAGTCACATGTTACCTTAGCCATTAGCGGTTGAAGCTAAGAAAAGAAAGCCTATAAAAGCTTTTTAAAGTCGAACATGTATCTTCAAAATACCATCAATAAATGAATCAAAATACATAAGCATTGAGGGCGCGTTATGGCCAATCTGTTTAAAAACTACCCTTTAAATAAAGTTTGTCTTAACTTTAAAAAACACAACACAGAACGCATCATTAGCTGAGCAGCTAGTCTGCTAGCACTTAGCTGAGTTTTCTCAACACAAACAAAACAAACATCATTTAACGAATATTATCATTTGCGTCTTTGTTCAGCTACTTCAATGGCCGTGTGGCGGGGTAGTTCTCGCTACCTAGAGGTGCACGCAGGAAGGTGCCCGATGCCTTTTTTTCCAGGCCGTGAGAGGAAATCCGCTTCAATTAGGGCTGCCTCCGGAGGCCTCAGAAGAAAAGTCAAGTCACACTTGTCTTATTACTCCCTTTTTATGAATGAATGCAAGGTACTTGAACATCAAATCATTACTTAACTTTGTTGCATACGATCGGCATATCGACTCAAAAAAACTGCATGTTGCCCAGATTTTGTTGTTATAACTCAAGCTCAAATCATCAATGCATCGCCACTGTGCTTGACAGTTGGTATCAGATATTTGTGTTGATTTTTTGTGTTTGGCACTTTTGATTATGAACAAGACAAATTATTTTAGAAGTGTTCTTGCAACCATTCCAAACAAGCACTTCTGGTTCAGCAGTTTTCTAATTGCCCTGAGATAAACATTTACCATCCTAACTGAGACCCATAGAGTCTGAGATGGAGCTTGAGGACTTGTATTGTCTCCAATCATTGCACATTCTGACTTTGTAAAGAATTTGTTCTGACGTCTATTTCTGGAAATTTTGACAGCAGTCCTAAATATTTTCCACTGTTTCTCTTTAAAGTGATGTCCTTGAAATTATTTGGATAAGGGCTTATAACACTTCTCTACGACGCCCAGGACCTGACATGGGGAAAAAATATATATATAGCGTGTGCACGAAATACTATTACATTCCCACGAAATACTAATTTGTGCGCACAAAATATTAATTTGTGGCCGTGAAATATATATATAATGTGCGTGTGAAATACTAATTTGTTCCCACAAAGTACTTATTTGTGACCCAGGTATATTGTGTGCATGAAATACTGGTGCAAGGGTGCTCTAACCTAACTTTACAATATGTTAAGGTTTTTGGTTATAACGTGAGAAAATATGAAGGTTTTGTGGCTTTCTTTGCTACTTTTTTCCTGAACTGTCTGACGTGTTCCTTGGTCTTCCTGATGCGAAACGTTCATTGGTATAACATGCGCACGAATTAATACTTTGTGGGAAAGAATAAGTATTTTGTACGCAAGCTATATATATTTTTTCCACATGTCAGTTCCCGGGCATCGTACATCTCATATTGATGGGTAGCAAACATTTCTGTTGTAAGGTAACTGCTAATGCTAATGTCTTTCCATCTTCCTGTAGTTGTTAACACATGTCTGCATGCTTCAGAGCAACAAACTACCAAAAATCCTGCTGTTAAAGCAGTACTCACACTGATGAATCTATGGATTGAGCAGGGGAAAAATAGCCACATCTAAAACATGTAGGGCAGGGGTACTTGAGGAGCAGGGTTGGGAAACACTGGCATAGAGAACCCTCTGGCATAATCTGAAGAGATTTTGTTGTCACCTCTCGTGTTTCTGGAGAAATAAATTGCTTAAAGTGACTCAAAAGTATATAACAGATAAGCACTGGTAGGTACTTTGACCTGTTATGTCTCCAAAAATCTACAGTAAAATTATTAAATATTTATTTTTTACATAAACATGTATTTGAAAGTTGTAAATATGTCATTAATATAAATCTTCTTAAAGTTACTTTTCTGTTTTACTCTTAATTTCTCAACCGTTGCCTGGATAGGCGTCTGGTCTGCTCTATTACTGTAATGCACCTTCTGTGCGTGAAGCTAATCTTTAACAGAGAGCAAACATCGACTGGCGTGACTGTCAGCTCACTTGACCGCAGTGAACTGTGCTGGGTGACACAGGAAACATAACAGCAATAACCCCGATGGTTATGCCAGACACCACTAAAGTCTTGAGTGCTGTGTTCTGCATGTTCCATGCGGACACGGTGCTCAATGGCTCTTAGGGTATCCACAATGGTGTCGTCGATGCTAACATTCTGGAAAGCAATTATCATCCTGATCATAAAAGTCATCCAAACATCTTGAAATGGCATCATATGTTAAATTATTCCCCCTAGTTTGATCTGCTAAGGTAACCAGAACTGAATGAAGTTAAAGAAACTCCACCATCCATCCTAAACCTTGAGCTGGCACAGTAGCTGTTTAGGGAGCAGGTACTCAGGAAGCTAATCTCTATGTAAGGCTCAGCCAATGGGGATGCAGGTCCAGCCCGTTGATGCTGATTGGCCCCACAGTCATTCAGTTGTAAAGTGACATTACAAAAAAAAATAGACCATGGGAAAAAAATCACCCTTATAAAATAAAAGCTGGCTTTTTGAAATAAAAGCTACTTTTAAAAAATTACATTTTGAAATAAAAAAGTTGCTCGAATTACATAAAAATCGCCTCAACAATAATTTCAATTATTAGGTAAAAATGTTATATGAAAATTCTTATATTATAATATTCTTATATTATTCTTATATTATAAAGCTATTTTTTATGGAAAATTAAATATTGCATAATAATGACCTGAGAATTCAATATGCATTCAGTTATTTCACAATTTCATTGTTACATTAAATCATTATCTATTATATATTGATGTAGATACTTATTTTATAATGTTTCATTTATTTATTCAGTTTTGAACACTTTTGCATTCCATAAATGATAACCTCCAACATCAAAGTCAGATTTATTTCAAACGAGCATGAATGTAAGCAGTACTTTTCGTCATGTTACATAAAACAAGCAGAAGAGGCTTGAACAGTTAAGTCAGAGCTTGAGGATGAGGCAAGCCTCCCTTTGATATCGTCATCATTTATTCCCACTCTACTTCCTACATCATAAGCCTCAGCAGTGGGGGGTGTCCTTGTTGCTTCTGAAGTATATATCAGGTCCAGTCGGTGGCTTGGCCAAGATTGACTGGGTGACTTTCATGAGACTGAGTCCAAGTCAGTGGTGGCTGAGTCTTGCCACCACCAAGTTAAATGTTGAGTAGGGTTAGAACTCCACCTTCAACCTGGGGTGAAGCACCACCAAAAGCAGTCCCAGTGGCCTGTCTTTCTTTGTTTGTTGCATGCACGCTATATGATAAAACTGCTGCTGATCATTTCCAATAAGGAGTATAATTTTACTCATTTTGTATTCCAGATAATTGGAAAACAGTATAACAATATAACACCCCAATAATAACAATGTTTCCTCAATACAGTTATTTAGTCAATTAGATATAGTCTGTTTTCTACTGAGGTTAGTAAAAAATAATCATACCACTTTTTAAGCTAGTTCTTTGCTTGGGCAGCAATTGAAAGCTAAAAGCTGAAATAAAAAGATGATGTGAGAAAATTTTATACCCTCAGAATTCTTCACTTTTTAATGTCACACTGAAATGTTTCAGATCATAACCTTCCAAAATTTTAATTTAAAAAATCTGTTGTTAAATGATGATTTAGTTAAGTGAGGAAAATATGTTACACAGACCAACCTGGACCTATTTCTAAAAGTAACCAGCCTCTAAATTTAATAATAGTTTGTCCCACCTTTAACAGCAAAAAGTGTTTGTGATACCTGACTTTTTAACATCACAGTTGAGGAATTTTGGTCAACTGTGTTTTGTAGAATTGTTTTAATTCAGCCACACTGGAGAAATTTCCAAAACAAAATACCTGTCTACTGTCCTGACACAGCTCAGTCAGATTTGTTTGAACCATTCAAAAGTGGAATTTGTGGAGCGGCAGACCCAGACCTTTTTTGACCATGTATGATGATCTTTTTGTGAAATTCTGTATTAGCTATACACCAGCTATACAACAGGACACACATCTTCCAGAAATGCCCTTTCAGCATAGCAGTGACAATTTTCAGCGTAGTGGCCCGCTGTGCGACCCGATGGCGCAGAGATGCAACCCTCTCATCCACTAGAGTAAACCCCAAATGTGAGATGTTTGAGCTTTTCATCAAGTCCCTCATGGTGGTGGGCCCCCTGGGGGATGGCCTCTCATCACTTGTTTAAGTTTGACCCGGCCGGGTCTTGCAAGGAGTATCCCTACTGACGAACCTCGATGCCAGGCCTGGCTCCATGTTGAAGCCCCAGCTGTATCGTATTGGGCAACATCACGTGCCTTATTTTGCTAGTCCTCATGAAGGCTTCTGTTAACTGCTCTTGGTATTTGATTAATTTCAACTTGTGTGACCTTTTGTAACTCCTTCAAAGCTTAGCCGATGTGGAGCAGCTTTTATGAATCCAACATTTTGAAACTTTCCTGACATAACCTTTATCGCCACTGTTGCATCATTAGGATTCCTGGCAAAATATGGATGTGTACATCTTACAAGCATTTCTCAGTGTACAGTGTGTAGCTACATTAAATATTTGCAGCATGAAAACCAATCCACAGCCAGCAGTGGTTTGCATGTGTGGATGAGAGACCCATAGGCGTGTGGCATTTAATATTTCACAGAGGATAAGCTGGCCTCAGATGATTTAGACAAGGTGTGGCAGTAATCACATGCAGAGAGACAGGGGCTGTGGTAGTGGAATCCTGAGAGTGCCAGGACACATCTCCTACTCTGTGTCTAAGTGCAGACGTTTCCTGTTGCTTCGGGCTGGCGAACAGATATATAAAGTCTTTAAAGTGGTTGGTAAGCGCTGGGACTCTTCAGGAGCAGTCATGATATGGCCTCCTCGCTGACTGCTTTGGAGCAAGTGTGATTTATCTTTGCGCAAGTTTCCATTGCATTCTCAGTGTTGATGCAATAAGGCAACATGATTTCTGACAGTCTCTTACAGCAAAAGAATTAGTGATCAATGCCTGTCGGGGCTTTCTTACTGTCTCAGACAGTCTTCCAAAATGGAAAAGAAAGAGAGAAAAGAGAAAAAATGTATCTTCTAGTTCTTAAGTATGTAATTATAGTTCTTCTGTAGGTTGTGACTGGATTCCATCTATCCTTTGGAGTCCATTGGAAACTAGTTATAATGTTGAGAGCATCTCATTCTTGTATTTCTGCGCCTTTGAAGTTTCTTGATTTACTGAAATTTTGTCTCAAACTCTACACTCTAATGGAAGTGGAGCTTTCCTGAGTTCGGTTCTCTGTGAAGCTTGTGATCTGTCCTCTCAGAATGGATGAAGCAGAAATGTGTTCTCTTCATGTATAATAATGCATTACAAGCTGCTTCAAAGTGGTGAACCACTTTTAATAGTCTTTCTTGTTTTCCTTCATATCTTTATTTGGAGGTATTTTTATTGACTGTCTGAATTTGATATTTCCAGCTTTCTCTCTCCTTCACCTGACAGTTATCTTGGCTTTTCAAATAAAGATGTGCACCTTGCAGATATCCCATGTCAGCTATGAGTCTCATGAATTTGGACTGATATTGCCTGCAGTGTGTCCTTGACCTTAAACCATCGGAATTTTCTAAGCAATCCTCTGACCAATAGGGTTTTTGATCCAAATCATAAATGGCAGCTTCCATAGCAAACAGGCAGAAAGACAGATATGAGAAACAGCTCAGAGATATCATTAGGTCTCAGGTGAGACTCATATTTTTCAAAGCACTGAATGCATTCATCTAAACCTTTTTTAACAAGTAAAAAAAAGCAATAGGATTTAATTTGAGCCTAAATGTTTTATGACTGTTTAAATTCAACCAGGGAAGAGTAGTCATCTTGCAACCCAAAGTTTGTCGATTCACTTCCAGCCTCCTCCCCTGCCTGTTATCATGTGCCATTAGGCAAGGCATTAAACCCTAAATTGCTTACCGATCTGCGTATTGGTGTATAAATGTGTGTTGAGACTGTAGCTGGGTGAATATGGCTCTAGTGTAAAAGTCCTTTGAGTAGTCAGTGAGTAAAAAATGCTGCATAAGTCCAGCTCATTCATCATTTACCAATAATATCTGAGGAGTGTTGAATCATCTTGAACCACTAAACTTTCCACAGTCCAGCAGATGGGAGAGTTAAGCAACTGCATTGGACCCTTATAGACCGTACCTCGACCTGCCATACTTGATTTATTCTTTCTTCTACATGTACTCTGATTGCCCTTAACCATTACTAAGGCCTTTAGAGTTCTATATTTTCTGCTTCGGATTATTGCAGTTTCTCTGTGCATCTGGGACTGATGTTCCTATAGGTGGACTTGAAGGTGATTGGTAGCAACCATTTTATAAAAAAAAAAAAACGAGACCTCTGTTATGTTGTCAATTGAAAAGATCGGAATAGGCATTCAGCTTGAATTCACATGACTATGGGACTGCTGACATTTTATCAGTTTTATCTCTGATCGGGAATTATCCAAATCTGGTATCTAATACCGCAGGCTTGGTCTCAGTATCCTGTAACTTGTACCCCAAGCACCATACCTGGGTGGAGATGGTTAGTCTGACTATGTGCTGCCAAAGTATGGAGAGCACTAAAGTAAGTTTAAAAATCCCTTTTGTTACACCACAGGAACAGAAAATGAAAGATTAAGAATAGAATCGATAGAGCATTTTTTTTCAGTCAGCATGGAATTCAAGCTCACTACAATTTGGAGAAATACTAATGTTGCACCTTTAACCACTCTGTGGGCTAGGAAACCAGAATGGAGGGTGCTTGGGTTCGATAAACCAAAAGGGTAGATACCACAGAGGGACAGAGGGGTATCTCAACAAAAGATAAGTCCTCAGCTTGCGTGTTTCAACAATGACAATGAGCCGGACAAAAACATACACACGCACCTTGCTGATCACATCTGCGCGATCAAATAATACTTGCACAGCAAATCAAAACAGCTCAGCATAACACTTCAATCGATACTGCATGCAACAAATTAATACCTTGGATTAACTACTGGTGATTCTAAATCACGTTAAGCATACCTATGCCTATGCCTTAAGCTTGGGGACCAGAGTGTCATGCGTCAGTGATCAACTCAAAACTGTAAACTTCTCATCTGTCCAAAACGGGAAAATATGAGGAACCGTTGCAGTCGACTGAATCAACAAGGAGGAAAACTCATCTCCTTGGCAACAAACCTCTGTGGGTTTTCACCTGCGCCGGTGGGGTCTTCAATTGATTTATGAATCTTTTGATCTTCTTGTATTGGACAGATTTCCAGCTTTCAAGCTTTTCCGGGAATGGGAGTGTGGAGGAAAGTTTGTCTGCGAGCTTTTGTTTCTCCAGATATGCGCCTCCATCACATCGTCCAGTGAGACATGCTGGAAATGGCAACAAAAGTTTGGTTTCGCGGGTTTTATAATCCCAGATGACTTCTGAGCTGCGACGCCTGTTGAGATACGCATGACAAACTGTGCAGCCTAGTCGGTCTGTCGGACTGAAATGGATGACCCCAACACTTTTCACAATAGTTTGCTTGAATTTTGGCCCATTCCTCTTAAAAGAACTGGTGAAACTGTATCAGCTTTGTAGGCCGTCATGCTCACACCGACCTTTTCGAAGACTTATTTGTGTCCATGCTTTAACTCCTGCTGATGTCTTCAGATGCTGGTTCGATATTTTCACATAATGTTCTTTCCTCACTATGGCATCTATTTTGTTAAGATCACCTGTCCATCTGGAGTAAAACACCCCCACAGCATGATACTGCCACCCCCACAGGTAGGATGTTCTCATTTTCAAGTATCCCTCTTTTAATCTAAATCTTTAATCAGCAACAATCATCAGACCCTCAGCACTTTTTTCAAAAATAATTATGTCACAAGAGCTTTGCAAAATTAAATCTGGGCTTCTTCCTCTCTAAGCGGCCTTTCAGTTCATGTTGGTACAGGACTTGTTTGACTGTTGATAATGACACTCGAAAATCTGTTCACCTTTGGGACACAGAATCCCCCTCCTTCCTGTACAGTATAAGGCCTTGACCTTCTCATGATGTTTGTACTTACAAATAATTGCTAGAACATGTGAATGTGGAACTTTCAGGTACCAGGATATTGGACTCAGGATGAACCAGACTTATTGAGGTTCACAGTTCTTCTGATATTTTGTCTGATTTGTTTGGATTTTTCCATTATGTCACACAAGGAAGCAGTGTTTGAGGTGTTGCCTTAAAATACATACACGGGTGTTCCTCCAGTTTAGTCAAATATATTAAATCAGAAGGCACATAAATCACAGTGTATGAAAACCTCTGACCCAGAAGAAAATTACAAAAATACATCTAAACAAATATCTTTCATTATTTGGCATTTACAAATAGAAACAATTGTGGTAATCCTAACTGATCTAAAACAGTAAACCTTTACTTATAACTTTTGTCAGAGTAGTTTTTTTTCATAGTGTATGTAAAGATTTTATTTGAACTGTATGCCCATTGGCTACAGTTTTGCTGCTGTGTGATAAGAATAGACACAATCATCTTTGTTAATGAGTGAGAAACTGCTTTGACCTGATCCTTATGTAAGAGATGGCATAAAGCCTATGGATACCATTGGCATTGTGGGTTAAAGAACATTTCAGTTGGACAATATCATTAACAGTTTTGCTAGTGGCATGAGCATTTAGAAAAATAACAGCTGGATAAATGTCACATTGACCAACCCCCTTTAGATGTTCAACTCTTTGAAAGTATGCTTTAGGCCTTGCTCTTTGTAAATTAAATTGCTGTATCTAGTTTTCTAAATGTATATAAAGTTATGGTGAAAAGAAAGTTGCATTGAACAGTCTAAACTAAATAAATCCTTGCATCTACATTATGATTAAGGAGGAAAAGCTGCTGTGAGATGCTGCTGAAAAAAATCCACATAATTACATTGTCCCTGTACTCACCTTTAAGCAGGATTTTTCACAGTTCCCTGGTTAGGACTTTAAAGGATGGTTGTTAACACGCTGCAAAGATGGAAAATCCCCAGCAATGACAAGCAACAGTTGGTGTTGTCAGTCCAGAAGGTTTTAGTTTGTATTAGTAAGATAGCTACATATTAGTCTCAAAAAATAGCATTATTGTACAAGTAGAAAAAAAAGAATGACTTGCTGTGAAGAGTTTGGGTTAGAAAGGTTAGGTTGGCAAAGTTAAATTTGAAGGAATGATCAAACTCCTGGAACAATATCCTTTTGACAGATAAGACATACACATTGTGAAGCAGAGTGGTGGAGGCCTGATAATTAGAGGTTGTTTTGCAGCCACATGACTTACAACCTACCACAACTTGTAGTCATTGAGTTGGCAATGAACTAGAGTAATATGTGAGGCCATCTGTCTGATGCCTGAAGATTGCCCCAAACAACAACACAATGGTGCCACACACAACCTCAGATCTACAACAGAATAGCTGCAAAAAATGATCAAGGTATAGAAATGGCCCAGTCAAAGTTCAGGCCTTGTTTTGATTGAAATTGAATCTAAAGATGGCTCTGCTAAAGTGAATGGCTTTAAACCTACATACTGCATTTGTTTAGTGTATCCAAGATATGGAGGAAGATCTTTCACATTTTAACTCACAGTTTAAACCTGTACTCATGGGTGCAAACACCCTGTGTATAGCCCACACTAAATACAAAAGTGCATTCTGCAAAACAGTGCCATAGTCAAATAAAAAAGCTACATATAGAGTCAATCATATTCAATTCAATTCAAAAATACTTTATTAATCCCAAAGGGAAATTAAATGTTGTTGTAGCTCATTATGAAGGTTTCTTCAAAGAGCCGTTGTAGATGCTGATGGCTGTGGGCAGGAAGGATCTCC
>JAHUTJ010034549.1:0-16690 GCA_036250325.1 Characodon lateralis
CTTATATTCTAGGTTCTTCAAAGTAGCCACCTTTTGCTTTGATTACTGCTCCGCACACTCTTGGCATTCTGTTGATGAGCTTCAAGAGGTAGTCACCTGAAATGGTTTTCACTTCACAGGTGTGCCCCTTTAAACAAACCTTACATTTACTGTGGATGTTCTTATGATTTACGATTTATGATTTAGTTCTTATGAGTTAAACATACAGGCTATAAAAGTACATCCACTTTAGAAATATTTTCATGAGTGGTGAAACCTTGGCCTTGTCTTTTAATTTGAGAAGGCCAAGGTAGGTTAACTCCTCATGATCATAATTGTCTACAGCTGGTAGTGTCTGTTTGGCAGCATTAAAATGATTTGTTTACCAGCACTCACTCGATGATCATCAAGGATAATGGGAAAGTCCAAGGAATTTATTCAGGGTCTAAGATAGTAAATAGTAGATTTTCACAAGTCTCATTGAACCTTTTTCTAGCTGCAGATTCACCACAGTAAACCTAAAAGACAAATAAAAATAGTTAAGATTGCTCAATACAGCCATGAACAGGAAATGGCTAAATTACGGTCCACAGTGATGCCACTTTTACAGCATTGAGAAGCTGTTGGCCAAGACAGAAGTGCATGCCCCCAAATCACTCATGAACACCGTGCTGTGATGTGACTGCGCTAATGAAGAACTAAATACTAAGTTGCAAGCCTCTTTGCACACAAAATGTACCGCTTAAATATATATATATATATATATATATATATCAATCAGAGTGGCACGCAAGATCAAAAACGGTAAACTTCTCACCCATCCAAAATGGGGAAAATATGAGGAATCATGGCAGTCTCATCTCCTTGGAAACAAACCTCTGTGGATTTTCACTTGTGCCGGAGTGTCAGCAGGGTCTTTGATATATATATTATATATATATATATATATTATATAAATCTTCTGACCTTCTTGTATAAGACAGAATTCCAGCTTTCAAGCTCTTCCGGGAATGGCCATGTGGAGAAAAAGTTCACCTGCTAGCTTCTGTCGCTCCAGATATGCGCCTCCGTTGCGTTGTCCTGTGAGACACGCTGGAAATGGCAACCAAAGTTTAGTTTCCACAGGTTTTATAATTCTTATGACGTCAGCTTCGATGTCCATCACAGCCATGAAGGCTGAGCTGCTGTCAAAATAAGGTGAGATCTTTTCACGTAATCCATGCAGCATTAACTTCTAACAATTAAATCAATAAAAATTAAAATAGGTATCTTTTTGTGTAATCTATGCAACAATTATTAAAATACACAGTTGAAGCAGTAAAGAGTGAAACAAGCATATTCTCATATTCTGGGACTGAGAGATTGGAGAGACCTGTATGGAGTCACATATTAACTGTCTTATCTTTTGCTGAAGTATAAACAACAAGTACAACCGAAGAAATGATGTATGATGATTTTCTATTTTCTACTAGTATTAAATGAAATGAGTAATCTTTGATCATCAAGTTAAACAAGTATTAAATGAAATGAGTAATCTTTGATTATCAAGTTAAAAAACAAGATTGGATGGAGAAAGACGCTACAGATGAAGGAGAGGACCAGGGACAGCCCAGCTGATCAACTGCATTAAAAGAGGATCAACCCACATGCCCTGGAAGGACTGTGATCTGATTTCATCAATGGCCTTTTTACCCAGACAACAGAAGTGAACTTGATCAGTGAACAACTGATTGCTCTAAGTTTCAGCCTTTTGGAAGTCCTGAATCAACCTCATTTATACCTCTGGGGTTTCCTTCAACTCTTCAGCCTCTGGTATCAACTGTCTTCTGTGACGTATGACTACAAAGTTCCTGTTTAACCATTGAAACTTGAAGCATCACTGCTTGTCCACTCAGAGTAAGAAAACTGAAGATTAAGTTGTCTGTCCTTCAAGAAATCGCTCATTGTTACCCGAAGAAACATCCCCATCGGGTGCATGGATAAGCCTCCATCTTCAAAGCCTCTTCAAATTCATTAATTTCAGCATCAGGGACAGACAGGTTGAGTTGATTCATTTCTATTATTAAAATAATTATGTGTTGCTGAATTTAAGCCATTACTGACCCCTGCAAAAGTGTTACTAATTAAAGAAAGCATATAAAATTCTAGATAAATTGTGGACAGTCAATTATTTGAGCCATCTTATTTTTGCCTGGTTCTAAGAGATTTTATGAGGTTTTTATAGGTTGCCTTAAGCCAAACGGCACCCTTGGGGCTCATGCTGAGTCACTAAAATTAACCTAACCCATATACCAGGAGCCAGTTGTAATATTAGGTAATGAGCAGCCGTTAACAGAAGTAACTGTCGAGGAGTGGATGACTGCTTTGGGCTACTCAGTCATCCAGACCACCAGATGAAGGGTGAGACTGTTAGAGGGATGTAGGCTGTGAGAAGTTTGGCGAGTCATTTCCCAACACCAGCTTAAACAGAACATTCAGTAAATCTGCTTAATAAGACCTTAGAAGTTTAGGGAAGTCCGGACCCATTGGATGGAGAGCTGGATTGAGCAATCCCCTCAGAAATAGTTAAGTAGGAGGGAGGGGTTAGTTCATTGGACAATGAAACTGCGCATGTGGAACTGCGCATCCCAGTTGGTCTATGCAAGCAAAATGTATGACCCCAACACTGCTGAACCTTCTTTGTAGGCAGGTGATGTTCAGCTCCCACTTGGGATCCTGAGCGATGATGATGCCCAGGAAACAAAAGGAGTCCACAATGGCGACTGGAGAGTCACACAGAATGATGGGGGTGGGTGGGGCTGTGCTCTTTCTGAAGTCATCTCCACTGTTTTCAGAGCATTGAGCTCCAGACGGTTCTGGCTGCATCAGTACACCAGATGGTCAATCTCCCTCCTCTAGGCAGACTCGTCCCACCCAGGGATTAGCTAAATGAGGGTGGTGTAATTCGCAAACTTCAGGAGCTTGATGGACTGGTGACTGGAGGTGCAGCTATTGGTGTACAGGGAGAAGAGCAGATGTGAAAGAACACAGCCTTGAGGGAAACCGATGCTCATGGTCCTGGGATCAGAGATGCGTTTTCCCAGCTTCACGTGATGATTCCTGTCTGTAAGGAAGTTCGTGATCCACCTGCAGGTGGTCAGGAACACTCAGCTGGGAGAGCTTGTCCTGTAGCAGTGCCGGAATCATGGGGCTTATAGTTTGTGATCTGTCTGAATCCCCTCCAGACAGTTGTGGTGTTGTTTGCGGAGAACCAGTCTTTAAGCCGCTCTGTATACAGCCATTAAGCTTCTCGCACCTCCTTGCTAAACCTGTACTTTAACGACCCGCACAAGTCTGTGTCCCAACTCCTGAGTGCCCCCTCCTTTTTCCAACCTTAGCTGTCTGAGTTTGACTGTAAACCAGGGTTTGTCATTGTCATAACTTACCCTGACAGGTGTTCATATACAGCTGTCCTCACAGAAGCTGATGCAAGACGTCACAGCCTCTTTAAACTTGCACTTTTAGTAGCAGTCCTGAAAACATCCCAGTCAGTGCAGTCCAAACAGCTTCACTGGTCCACTTCTTTGATGACTTGACCACAGGTTTACAGAGCTCTAATTTTGGCCTCTATGCAGGAATGAGGTGGACCATCATGTGATCAGAGTGACCCAGAGCAGCGTAAGAGGTGGCATGATAGGCACTGCTTACTGTGGTGTAGCAGTAATCCAAAGTTTTCCCCTATCTGGTAGGATACTTTATAAATTGTCTGTATTTGGGGAATTCTTGGCTGAGATCTTCTTTGTTAAAGTCACCAGGAACAAGGGGGGGCTGCCACCTTAACGTGGTGGAAGGGTTGGAGTGTCCCAATGATCCTAGGAGCTATGTTGTCAGGGGCTTTATGCCCCTGGCAGGGTCACCCAAGGCAAACAGGTCCTAGATGAGGGATAAGACAAAGCATAGCCCACAGACCCCTTATGATGATTGCCACAAATGGACACAGTGTTCCCTCGCCCAGTCGCGGGACACCTGGGTCCCACTCTGGAGCAAAGCCTGGAGGTGGGGCATGCTGACGAACGCCTGGTGGCCAGGCTTTCGCCTGTGGAGCCCGGCCAGGCACAGCTCAAAGAGGAAACGTGGGTCTCATTTCCGATGGGCTCACCACCCATGGGAGGGGCCAATGGGGTCAGGCGCAATGTGTCATGGATGCAGGCCGAAGGCGGAGACCTATGCAGTCTGATCCTCGGCTGCAGAAGCTGGCTATTGTGACGTGGAATGTCACCTTTCTGGTGGGGAAGCAGCCTGAGTTGGAGTGCGAGGTAGAGAGGATCTGGCTAGAAATATTCGGGCTCACCTCGATGCATGGCTCTGGAACTGGTCTTCTTGGGCCCTCCCAAGGTTGGACACTCTTCCACTCTGGAGTTGCCCCTGGTGAGAGAAGCAGAGCTGGGGTGGGCATACTTTTTGCCCCCCAACTGGGCACCTGTACGTTGGGTTTACCCCAGTAAACGAGAGGGTAGCCTCCCTCCGCCTACGCTCCACCTACGGGTGGGGGGACAGGTTCTGACTCCTTATGCACCAAACAGCATTTCATACTACCCACCATTTTTGGCATCCTTGTAGGGGGTGTTGGAGAGCGCCCCTCTGGGGGACTCCCTTGTTCTGCTGGGGGACTTCAATGCTCACGCTGACAATGACAGTGAGACCTGGAGCGGAGTGATTGGGAGGAATGGCCCTTCCATTCTGAACCGATTAGTGTTTTGTTATTGGACTTCTGTGCTCGTCATGGATTGTCCATAACTAACACCATGTTCAAGTAAGAGGGTGTCCTGATGTGCTCTTGGGACCAGCACACTCTAGGTCGCAGTTCGATGATCGACTTATTGTCGTGTCATCTGATCTGCGACCGCATGTGTTGGACATTCGGGTCAAGAGGGGAGCGGAGCTTTCCACTGACCGCTACCTGGTGGTGAGCTGGCTCCAATGGTGGGGGAGGATGACAGTCAGATCTTGCAGACCCAAACGAATCTTGAGGGTTTGCTGGGAACACCAGGCGGAGTCTCCCGTAAGGCGGAGCTTCAACTCCCACCTCCAGGAGAGCTTCAAACACATTATGGGGGAGGTGGGGTATATTGAGTCTGAGTGGGCCATGTTCCACGCCTCCATTGCCACAGCGGCTTACTGGCGCTGTAGTCGCAAGGTTGTTGATGACTGTCGTGGCGGAAATCCTCGAACCCACTGGTGGACACCGACAGTGAGGGATGCTGTCAGGCTGAAAAAGAAGTCCTATTGGGTCTTTTTGTCCTGTGGGACTCCGGAAGCAGCTGATGATGGGTACCGGCAGTCCAAGTGGCATGCAGCTTGGGTGGTTGCTGTGGGGGGGGGTGGGGGGAGCGGTACACCACCAACGCTGTTTACAGTGGGGATGGTGTGCTCTTGACCTCAACGCGGGACATTGTGGGTTGGTGGGCAGAGTACTTCGAAGACCTCCTCAACCCCACCGGCACATCTTCCTCTGAGGAAGCAGAGGCTGGGGACCTTGGGGGGTGGGTAGATTGGCCCTTAAGGCTCTAGATGTTGTAAGGTTGTGCTGGCTAACGCGACTCTGCAGCATCACTTGGACATTGGGGGCAGTTCCACTGGATTGGCAGATCGGGATTAGGTCTCCCTGGTAAGGTCTATTCGGGGTTCTGGAGAGGACGATCCGTCGGATAGTCGAACCTCGGATTCAGTAAGAGCAGTGTGGTTTTTGTCCTTGCCGTGTAAGACTGGACCAGCTCTACACACTCAGCAGGGTCCTGGAGGGTGCATGGGAGGTCCCCCAACCAGTATACATGTTCATCAAACCAATCTTTAACCAGTCTTGCTGTGTGTATTGGTGCATTGTCATCCTGATACACGGCACCGCCTTCAGGATACAATGTTTGAACCATTGGATGCACATGGTCCTCAAGAATGNTCATGTTCATCAAACCAATCTTTCACCAGTCTTGCTGTGTGTATTGGTGCATTGTCATCCTGATACACGGCACCGCCTTCAGGATACAATCTTTGAACCATTGGATGCACATGGCCCTCAAGAATGGTTCGGTAGTCCTTGGCAGTGACACGCCCATCTAGCACAAGTATTGGGCCAAGGGAATGCCATGATATGGCAGCCCAAACCATTTTGCCATTGGCCATGCCATTGGCCATGTTTACCTGCATGACATTTGCTGCTCCAAATGTCATGCAGGTCAACATGGCCAAACACTTTAATCAGAACATAGGAAATGTCTCCAAAACTTAAGGCCGATGACCTTGAGAACATTTGTAAATTGTGGTCTTTTATGTTGCTTTTGAGGTAATGACTTCTTCCTTGCTGAGTGGCTTCTTTGCTTTCAGCACATGTCTGCACAAGGTCTTGCTTTTGTTCTGGGGTTGATTTGCACATTTAACACCAAAACACATTAATCTCTGGGACACAAAACCCATTTTCTTCCTGATCAGTATGATGACTGGACATCAAGTATAAACATGTTGTTTATACTTGTATATAATGGCTAAAACAGATGGATACAGCACCTTCTGGCATCTGGAACTTGTACCCAAGGATAAACCAGAGATGTGGGTATACACAAATTATTTTCCTGATGTTTTCGGCAGATTTCTCACTATGTCACACAGGAAGCATTGTGTTTGAGGTGTTGCCCTTTAAATACAACTAAAGGGGAACCTCCATTTAACTCTAATTTGTTAATTAACCTATCAGAATTTTACAAAGTAATGATAGGACTATCTCAGCATTCCCTAACTGTTTAAACGGACAGTTATCTTAATAGTGGGAAACTTCTAAATTTTCTTGTACTTGTACTCATCATCTTCCGCTTCATCTGGGACCGGGTCGCGGGGGCAGCAGACTCAGTAGAGACACCCAGACATCCCTCTTCCCAGACACCACCTCCAGCTCCTCCGGGGGGAGCCCAAGGTGTTCCCAGGCCAGTCGAGGGACATAGTCCCTCCAGCATGTCCTGGGCAGTTCCGTGGGCCTCCCCCCGGTGGGACGTGCCTGGAACACCTCCCGAGGAAGGTGTCCAGGAGGCATCCGGTGTAGATACCCGAGCTACCTCAGTTGGGTCCTCTCGATGTGGAGGAGCAGCGGCTCTACTCCGAGCTCCTCCTGGATGGCCGAGCTCCTCACCCTATCTCTAAGGGAGTGCCCAGCCACCCTACGGAGGAAGCTCATTTCAGCCGCTTGAATCCGGGATCTCGTTCTTTCGGTCATGACCCAAAGTTCATGGCCATAGGTGAGGGTAGGAACGTAGGCTGACCGGTAAATCAAGAGCTTCGCTCTCTCTTCACCACAACAGACCGGCACCCTTCTCCGGTCGAGAACCATTGCCTCGGACTTGGAGGAGCTGATCTTCATCCCAGCCGCTTCACACTCGGCTGCAAACCGCCCCAGCGCATGCTGTAGATCTTGGCTAGAGGGGGACAGCAGGACCACGTCATCTGCAAAAGGAAGAGACAAAACCATACTCCTGGAGCACCCCCCACAGGGCACCATGAGGGACACAGTCGAATGCCTTCTCCAGGTCCACAAAACACCGGTTTTGGACCTGGATGGGCAAACTCCCATGAACCCTCGAGTATCCTGCAGACGGTGTAGAGCTGGTCCAGTGTTCCACGGCCGGGGATAAAACCACACTGCTCCTCCTGAAGCCACTGTTTGACTATCAGCTGGACTCTCCTCTCAAATACTCTGGCTTAGGCCTTATCAGGGAGGCTGAGGAATGTGATCGCCCTGTAGTTGGAACACACACTCCGGTGACCCTTCTTATGAAGGGGGATCACCACCCCAGTCTGCCAGTCCAGAGGCACTGTCCCCGACCGCCACGCAATGTTGAAGAGGCGTGTCAACCATGACAGCCCCACAACATCCAGAGATTTAAGGTACTCAGGGCGGANTCCGGTCACCCTTCTTATGAAGGGGGACCACCACCCCAGTCTGCCAGTCCAGAGGCACTGTCCCCGACCGCCACGCAATGTTGAAGAGGCGTGTCAACCATGACAGCCCCACAACATCCAGAGATTTAAGGTACTCAGGGCGGATCTCATCCACCCTCGAAGCCCTGCCACCGCGGAGCTTTTTAACCACCTCGGTGACTTCAGCCTGGGTGATGAAAGAGTCCAACCCTGAGTCCCCAGCCTCTGCTTCCTCCAGGAAATGTGTGACGGCAGGATTGAGGAGATCGTCGAAGTACTCCTTCCACCGCCCAATAATGTCCCCAGTCGAGGTCAGCAGCCTGCCACCCACACTGTAAACAGTGTTGGCGAAGCACTGCTTCCCCTTCCTGAGGCGCCGGACGGTTGGTCAGAATTGCTTCGAGGCCAACTGGTACTCCTTCTCCATGGCCTCACCGAACTCCTCCCAGGCCCGGGTTTTTGCCTCTGCCACAGCCCGGGCCGCAGCACGCTTGCGCTCACGGTACCCGTCTCAGGAGTCCCACAAGCCAACCACAGCTGATAGGACTCCTTCCTTAGCTCGACAGCATCCCTTATTGTAGGTGTCCACCACCGGGTTAAGGGAGTGCCACTGCGACAGGCACTGCAGACCTTACGGCCACAGCTGCGGACAGCATCAACGACAATAGATGCGGAGAACATGGTCCACTCAGACTATGTCTCAAACATCCCCTGGAATCTGGTCAAAGCTCACCCGGAGGTGGGAGTTGAATACATCCATGTCCGAGGGCTCTGCCAGACGTTCCCAGCAGACCCTCACATGTGCTTGGGACTGCCAAGTCTGTCCAGCTTTCTCATCTTCCAGCAGATGCAACTCGCCACCAGGTGGTGATCAGTGGACAGCTCAGCCCTTCCCTTCACCCAAGTGTCCAAAACATGCGGCCAAAGGTCCGACGACATGACAACAAAGTCGATCATTGACCTCCTGACTAGGGTGTCCTTGTGCCAAGTGCACTGATGAACACCCTTATGCTTGAACATTGTGTTCATTATGGACAATCCGTGACTAGCACAGAAGTCCAATAACGATACACCACTCGGATTCAGATCGGGAGGCCATTCCTCCTGCTCACGCCTCTCCAGGTGTCACTGTCATTTCCCACGTAAGGGTTGAAGTCCCCCAAAAGAATAATGGAGTCCCCAGGAGGGGCACTATCCAGCCCCCCTACAGGGACACCAAGAAGGCCGGGTACTCCGCACTACCGCTCGAAACGGTTTTTGCAGGCCGAAACGACAGTCAGAGACCTGTCCCCAGCCCGAAGGAGCAGGGATGCGACCCTCTCATCCACTGGGGAAAACACCAACACGAGACAGCTGAGCTGGTGGGCAACAAGCAAACCCACCCCAGCCCGTCGCCTCTCCCCGTGGGCCACTCCAGAGTAGAATAGAGTCCAGCCCCTCTCGTGGAGATGGGTTCTAGAGCCCACGCTGTGGGTGGAGGTGAGCCCAACTATGTCTAGTCGATATCTCTCAACCTCCCGCACAAGCTCAGGCTCCTTCCCCCCCCAGCGAGGTGACATTCCATGTCCCTAGAGCCAGCCTAAGCATCCGGAAATCGGGCCACTGAGGTCTCCACCTTTGTCCCCTGCCCATTCCTCTTTGCACCAGTCCTTCATGGTTACCCCTGCAGGTGGTGGGGCCACTGGGGGATGGCCTCGCGTCTCTCGTTCAGAGTTGGCAAAGCTAGGTCCCACGAGGAACAACCCAGCCACCAGGCACTCACCGATGAGTCCCGACCCCAGGACTGGCTCCAGGGTGGGACCCTGGCTCCGCCGTACCGGGCGACATCACGTGGCTCGATTTTGTGGTCCTCATAAAGGTGTCTTCTAAAATGTGAAAAAACTTAATCCTGACTGATCTTCAACAGGAAAGGTTTAGTCTGGTTTGATTTACTTTTCAAACAGTGCATGTAAACTGTATCAACCAGGAAAGGTTTTATCCTTAATATTTAAAATGTTGTATATTTAATATGTAAATATCTTTTTTTGACTGTATAATAGTTCATATCATTAGTCATGTTTTTATATTGATCAAATAAGTCAAATTCTGACTTGTAAAGCCCCATAAATCTTCTAAACTAACACCCCAGATAAATAAGAAAAGGAGTACTAACAGACAAGAAGACTTCAGGTTTGGTAAAATGTTGTGGAAGAAACGGTCATATATTTTGTCTTTAAAACGGCTAAAAGGTTTGCCATATTTTTATGTTAAAAACCCACATTCTGTATCTTTTTGGTTGTGCTTTAAATGCTATCTTGGGGCCTGGAGTGGAGGTTCATCTTCCAGTATGAGACCAACCCTAGACATGCAACCAAAGCTACAGTGGAATGGTCTAGATCAAACCATATTCATGTGTTAGAACAGCCTAGTCAAAGTCCAGACCTATGTTAAATTAGGAGTCGGTGACAAGACTTAATTTGATGTTCACAGATGCTGTCCATCTAATCTGACAGAGCTTGGGGCTGTGTTTATAAGCAGGATTTACAAACATTTCAATCTTCAGTTATGCAAAACTGGTGGAGGCATACCCCAAAAGACCTGCAGCTGTCATTGCACCTCACAGCTATGCCCTACTTTGTTTTGGTCTATCATATAAAACCTAGTAAAGTATAATGAGACTTGTGGATGTAACGTGACAAAACTTTACAAGCCACTTCATATTTTAAGATAGATCAAAGCAGCTAACGGCTTCATTGTTAAAATGAATGCAAAAATATCCTTTTGGCATTTCTCACAAGATGACGAGCAGGAAAAAAAAACACAATGCTGCAGGTAAAAACTAATCAAGTTGTGATCAAGCAGAAACCAAGTGTGCTTCAAAAAACAGGAAGTCTAGAAAAACAAACCCCGAATAACAGGGATGGGCTTGGTGCAAAACTTGGAGTAAAGCCCAACCACCAAAACAATGAACAAAGACGAAGATCCGACTGCAGGGAAAGGTAGTGACTAATAAAAAAAGAGTGGTAATTAAGCAAAATCCAGGGAGTAGTATAAAGAAAACAAACACAGGGGCTAGACAAGAGAAATAAAACACATTACATAAAGATAATGATAAAAATAATTTCATTTGTATTAAAATAACATTTTTATACAGACTGACTACAATCCTAGTCTTTCCAAAAGGCCATCAACCATCAGTTCAGGGAAACAAGGAAGAGATACTGATCATTAGAGGGAAGCACCACCTGCAAACCAGCAGCCTGCTCCGATCTCTTCACAGCATTAACCCCTTTCTTAAGCCCCTTATTCCAACAGCATTCCAGACTCAACTTCTTGCTTGAAGTGAAAGTTTAGGGGCCAAGGTAGGCAGCTTTTTCATGGTCAGTGAGGCCTCAGAGCTTAGAACAAAAGGCCTGTCTGTTCACCGTAAGACCTCTTGTATCTTTAATGTCTGTGAAAATAATTAGTGGAGAAAATAGGATTGTCGAAATCAATTTGGCATAAGTGTGGGAACTTTTTGCACTACACTATTACCTTAAAATGATCTAGTAATAAACAGCAAACTTTTGTGAGCCTGGACTATTTCTGCAACATGTTGACAGCAGAGTGAAAGATAAGGTCTCCTTACAAGGTGAAACAGTCTGGTTTTGTAAGTTCAAAGTCTGAAAATGACCCATCATAAATATTACACAAGGTGCTAAAGCTGTCATTTTTGAAAACAACTTTAAGATTATATTTTCCTGCAAGTCCCTCCTTTTCCCTTCAGGCAAATACCAGTACTCCTGGCTGAAAAGGAGCTATAAAGATGAGGCAAAATGTTGCCTCGCCTGAAAACAAAGAGGCCATTTCTCCAACTTCTTCGCACATCTAGACACCAACATTTTTGCCTGTTTTTAAAAAAAACTCCAGCTCAGTCGGATTCCATAATTGAGCAAAGTTAAAGGTAAACTCCAGCTAAAGACAAAGAAGACTGCTGCAGGATACCACCCCATGTGAACACAGATTAACAGCAAACCATTTCTCCTTAAAAACAATGAAATGCAGGAAATCATCCGACAGTTTGAGGTGGGGGAAAATGCAATGCCGTCTTGCATGAAGCGTGGAACCCAGTCTGCCTTTCTGAGCTGCAATCAGTGGACAACTACTTGACTTACTGGGTCCCTTAACTTATTGAAAGCACATGCATGAAAGAAATAATAAACTTATTCATTGTTTAAGTGAGGAATAATTAACATTGCCACCCTGAACCATATCAAACATTGCCATTGCCTGTCCCTGCTTTATCCCTGATCTGCTTGGTGTGTTCCTTGATAGTCATGATGATGTTTGTTCATTAATGTTCTCCAACAAGCCAACGAGGCCTTCACAGAACAGCTGTATCTATGCTGAGATTGCACTACTAATTAGGTGATTCAATTAGGAAGGGCATTGTTGTCCACCAACCCCTTAAGTATTTAGAATACCAGACAAGAACAGAAAGTAAAACAGTAATATAACCCATTGACCAACCTTGAAGGAGCAGCAAAGTGAGGAGAAGGGTAGTCCACATATCAGGGTACATGTTGGGAGACCTGCAATCATAAACAAGAGCAGATGCTTAACAAAGCACAACTATTTAACACATCAGTCCAGTAAAATATGGATCTGAGAAACTTTTGAGTACATTGGGGGTTTTTTGTATGAGAATACATGATGAAAGCTCAGAAAAATAAACGTAAAAGAAATGGCTTTCTTATATTTCTGGTTTGAGATGTATAAAATAAAGTGGCAGTATAAAATGTCTCTAACCACATTTGTTTATATAGTAAAAGGTGTTTTCAAGTTAACTGTAATAAAAACTCTTCCCCTGACATGTGGTACACATTACAATGAATCATTGTCATGTAAATAGTAATTTTTAAACTGTTTTGACGAGTTCGATCAGATTATTTGAAGTCCAACCTGAAGCTCTTAAGGAAGAAAGGACATTGAATCTGATTAACATGGGGCAAGGAATTGTGTGTTAAACAGGCACTAACAGCACCTTGCAAAGGTAACCTTTAACGTCCTAATATTTTGCTGTTGAATCCATGAATTTTAATGTGTTTATTCATATTTTAGACCAACAAAGTGTAGGTCATAGATTTAAATTGGAAAGGAAAAAGATACATGATTTTTGTACTTAAAGAAAAATCTAAAACATGTTGCATGCATTTGTATTTCGCCCCCATGAGTCAATACCGTATGTTGTAGAACCTCAAACTGCTGTAATTCTTTTGGGGTATGTTTCTACCACCTTTGCATATGTATGGACTGAAATTTTTACCCGTTTTTTGCAAACAGATTAGATGGGAAGCATCTCTGAGCACCAATTTTCAAGTTTTACTTCAGATCCTCAATTGGATTTAGGTCTAGACTTTGACTGTTCCATTCTACCACATAAATATTCCTTAATCTGAACCATTTGATTGTAGCTCTTGCTGTGTGTTTAGGGTCGTGGTGCTGACCTCCAAGCTGGTCTAAAGTCTTTTGCAGCCTCCAACAGGCTTTCTTCCAGCATTGTCCCCTTTATAGCTCTATCTATCTTCCCACCAACTCTGACCAGCTTCCCAGCCCCAACTAAATAAGAGCTTTCCCTAAGCAAGATGCTGCCACCACCATGTTTTACCATAGATGGTGTGTTCAGCAATATGTGCAGAGTTTTGATATAAAATTTTGTATGAAGGTTAAAAAGCACAAATTTCAAACAGGACATCTTATGGTTTTCTTCCAGGAAGGACAGCTTTGCAGAATGCATGAGTCATGTGGAAATGATATTTACTAAAGCTCCACAATATTTTAATAATGTTGGTGAATGTTGTGTTAGTAATAGGACTTGCAAATAATAAGGAAATACTTAAAGCAACAGTCATAATTTATTTCTGTGTTGGGTTTATAACATAGACCCCAGATAATGAAATTGTCTATCCAGGAATTGGAAAAAAATATTATTTCCATCTTAAGCATCATTTTTTTATTTGAAGAAATTGTTTAAGGCCTATGCACAGTGGTGCAGTTGGTAGCACTGTTGCCTTGCAGCAAGAAGGTCCTGTGTTCGACTCCCAGCTGGGGGTGTTTCTTTACGGAGTTTGCATGTTCTCATGCAGGCGTGGGTTCTCACCGGGTATTCCGGCTTCCTCCCACAGTCCAAAAACATGACTGGTAGGTAAACTGGTCTCTCTAAATTGTGAATAGGTGTGTGCATGTTTGTTTGTTTTGTATGTTACTGTGTTGCCCTGCGATGGATGGCGACCTGTCCAGGGTGTATAATGCCTCTCTGATTCTGCAAAGTACTAATACACAACACTTCAGTTTAGTAATTGTATTTGTGCCTTGCACTACTATCTGTTGGACTTTAAATATTATTAAAATAAAATACATGTAGTTCTAAAGAGACAAGATGTTTAAAACGTTTTCAGATTACTGTGGATGTTTGCCATTCATTTATTTACTCAGATGGGTTTTCATTTTTGAAAATGTTCCTTTGGATTGAATTGTAACTAACCATATCTAATTAAAAATATAAAATGAACATATGACATATGAAGCTGTTTAATTTAGGAATTTATGTCCCTTCTTTTTGCTGGGATGAACAGGGCTGTTTGGTGAGGCAGAAAGTACTGTGTTAAACTGATGGAGGGTAGACGGATCCAGAAAAATGCTTCTGAAGAAGCTGCCAACTTTTGAGACAGCTGTGTCCACTGTGTGTGTGCTCCTATTCTTTCTATGTAGGCATGCCTGACTACTTCCCATTGCAAGCATGCATGTCCTAAACTACACCCCCAGTGACGATAATGAAATCTCTTGTCATCAGGACGTAGCAGGGACTTTTCTATGGTGCATCAATGGCCTGTGTTGATGCTTATCATCTCAGGTCTTCTCCGCAAGCCTCTTAAAACGAGGTTCCGTCCAACACACAATTCTATCTCTGTCTCAGAAACACAGAAAAACACACACACGCACAGCCTCCCTGGCACGTCTGCCTTCTTAGCCTACCTCAGTGCGCTCAGTTGAGCGGCAGGCAGGATATTATGGCCCAAGCTTATCAGCAGCCAGAGTTAATCAGACCCTATCTGCCGTCTCTCAACTTCTAATGTGTAGCCAACAATGACCAGACAGCTTACAGAGCTAGCAGATGAGACTAATAGTTTTGATACTAAAGGGCAGGTTATGAGGTCAGGTTCTATGCTCATTTAACTCCTTTTAGACTTCAACTTTGTAATTAAATGTAACTGATCATGAAAAAAAAGTGTTTCTACTTTCTAAGCACCGTCAGAATATCTCTTTCTTTCTACTGTCATTTTGGTCAGTAACACATCACAGAACGGCTGAAATAAATTATAGTTCAAAGTTCTAGATTCATCACAGTAAGATTTCCAATAGTTTTGTTTTAGTTTTTTTTTTACCATTTTGTTAAAATGATCCAAAACTTTTGGGTGTTTTATGAAAAGATGCAGCACTTCCTTGCAGCAGGAAGGTCCTCCTTTCGACTCCCAGGCTGGAGTCTTTCTGCACTGAGTTTACATGTTCTCCCTGTGCATGCGTGGGTTCTCTCCGGGTATTCCGGCTTCCTCCCACAGTCCAAAAACATGACTCTTAGGTTAACTGGTTTCTCTAAATTGCCCTTATGTGTGAATGGGTGTGTGCGTGGTTATTTGTTCTGTGTGTCTCTGTGCTGCCCTGCGATCGACTGGCGACCTGTCCAGGGTGTACCCTGCCCCGCGACCCTGTACATAAGAAAAGAGTATAGGAGGAGATTTACCATTTTTTCTAAACAAATCACATGCTATTCTAATAGCAACCATTATTAACTTTTTCACATTTTGAATTTGGTTACAAATATAAAATTAAATATCTTTGGATTTTATGTGATCGAAAAACTACTGCATGATTATGAAGCATTCCTACAGCATGATGCTGCCACCACCATGTTTCACTGTGAGGACTCAATTGTCTCATGTGACCAGAGCACCTTCCTACATTTCATGGTGTACACAGAGTAATTTATAAAAAGGGAATTGATTTCACTGGTTATTTTTGTTAGGGGTATCAGAGTAAGGGGGAGTAATTACAAATGCATGCCACACTTTCCAGATTATTTTTTCTAAAATACTAATGGAAAACTATACATCATGTCCAAATTTATGCACTTCTGTGTGTTGGTCTATCACATAAAATTACAAGAAAATACATTGAAGCTAAAGGATGTAACACAGGGTATACATACTTTTGCAAGGGGCAGGAAGATATGCTGTCTGATTTGAAACAGCTCTTATGTTGGAAAATGCCTCCACACTGTATGCTGTAATTAGCAAGGAGTGGTACTTCTCGAAGCAACTTCATAGAAAATCCAAAGAACTAACATGTACTTGTGGCGCGTGTTACTTTGAGAAACATCCTAACGGTTCCAGTTATTTTAGGATGACTAAGCTGAAATAGCCACATTTAAAACAACAGAGATAAGTGTGGAAATTCTTTTGTTTAGCACAACATCTGTCTGATTGAAAGGTACAGGTCTAATTCACAACATAATAATGTACACCGATGCCTTGGAATGTGTTGCAGAAACAGGCTGGAAACCACACACAGAGAAGGATCAGACCTCAGAGGGAAAACACTTAAAAGTTGTTTTTTTATATACAGTACAGACCAAAAGTCTGGACATACCTTCTCATTCAAAGAGTTTTCTTTATTTTCATGACTATGAATATTGTAGCTTCACACTGAAGGCATCAAAACTATGAATTAACACATGTGGAATTATATACTGAAC
>JAHUTJ010034550.1:0-16683 GCA_036250325.1 Characodon lateralis
GTTCGACTATTGGCCGGACTCTCCTCTCCAATACCCTGGCGTAGGCCTTACCAGGGAGGCTGAGGAGTGTGATCCCCCTGTAGTTGGAACACACCCTCCGGTCCGCCTTCTTGTGTAGGGGGACCACCACCCCACTCTGCCAATCCAAAGGCACTGTTCCCGTCCGCCACGCAATGTTGAAGAAGCGTGTCAACCACGACAGCCCCACAACATCCAAAGACTTGAGGTACTCAGGGCGGATCTTTTTTTTTTTTTTTTTTTTTTCTCGTTTTGCGCCCCTGGTAAGGCACAAATCCACAAGGGAGGGAGGACTTTGAAAATGTTCTTTCTTTTTTTTTTTTTTTTTTCTCTATTGAAAAAAATGTATTCTAATCTTCTGCAACTATGATTTGGTTTTCAGTGGTAAGCCATAATTATCAAAATTACTAGAAATAAACACTTGAAATGTATCCCGCTGTGTGTCAAGAATCTATATGAGTTTCACTGCCTGACTGATTTAATAAAATACATTTAATTTTCAATGACATTAAAATGTACACACACACCTATACAGGATGACATCACAGGATGCCACTGTATTTATTTTTCACTTGTTGCTTAGTTGGGATTGTTATTTTATCTATTTATCTGAATTTTAATGATTTTGTTCATCAACCAGCAGTGTATGTATTTTAGTGAGAGCCTGCAGGCTGACAGGAAGTGTTAATCTGTTGTCTTACTTAAGTGACAGCTGCACACCTGATCAGATCCTCTCCAATAGTAAACAAGGATTCAGGTGACACCTGTGCCAAGGCAGAGCCTGATAAGCTTTTGGCAGGCCAAGCTGTCAGTAACAAAGCCTCTGGTAGTTTTGAATGTCTGGATCCTTCCCAGTGTCAGCTCTGCTGTAAGGCAATACCTGCTATCATGCAGTAAGGATTGGCTCCTGTTTGATCATATCGAGTGCCAGTCAGACCATGTTCCTATTCAAGTGAGATACTTTTCCTGTGCAATCTAAAAAGGTCTAGGATAGCTAGGAATTTGACTTGGGTATGTTCCAGGTCTCAATTAGTATGTAGAAAAAATACAGAAAAACAGTTGTATTTCTAGACTTTATTCCTTGCTTACATCCTTCCTTCGTTGTGTACTTTCTAACTTTTGAGTCAATTGTATGTTTCTCCCTTCCATCTTTCCTTCCTTCCTTTTCTGTTTTTATTTTCTTTTTGTGTCCAACCTCTCTTCTATGTTTGTGTTCATCTTCCCTTTTGTTTTTCCTTCTTTCATTTCTTACAGCTTTCCTTTCCTTCCCTGTGTCCTCCTTTCTTTCCCGCTGTGTTATTCCTTTCTTCTTTCTTTCTTGTTTTATTTGTTTGATTCCTTCCATATGTCTTCCTTTTTTTCTTGTGTCATTTCTTCTTTCCCCTTTCCTTCCTCCCTTCCTTCTGCCTTTCCTTTAAACTTGTTTCCTTCCTCAATTAATTTCTTTCTTGTCATCTACCTTTGTGTCATCTACAATTCTCTTCCTTTGTTTCCTTTTGTCCTTCCTTCCTTTGTATTGTGTTTTTCCTCTCCTTACGTGAGTCTTTTTCCCACTTTTTGCTAATGTTCTTCCCATTGTTCTTACCTTTGTCCTTGCAGTATGTGGTGCAGATATTTCAAGCTTCTACACTATAAAAATAGCTGTTGTGAATTCCTTATGAAATTTAAAAATGAGTCTGAGAACTCTGGAAGTGTTAGTCTTTTTACATGAAAAATACGTAGGAACTTTGTACAAAAAGGTTTTCTTGTCATAGGAAGCAGGGCGTTAAAGGTGGTCTAGTTTAAACACATCACAAAAGAAAGACTTTTTCCAGTTTTATCAGAATCAAGCATAAAGAAATAAAGATGTACTCATTCATTGCAATGTAAACACTAATAAATATGCATAGACACACAGCCTTAGTCCAGACATCAAAGCATGTGAAAGGAGGCCCCATTGGCTCTGTGCAGCAACAGGAGACAGGCTGTCAAATAAAACATTAAAAAATCTAGGTTACTGGCACACATGAATATCTTATGCAGCTCTTTTTATGTGGGAAAATGACACAGTAATTTGAAGAGCGGCAGAGATGTTCTACGCCTCTGCATAGCATAACCCTGTTTCTCGCTTCTGTTCCATATTCCCAGACAGAGATATCTAATTTATCTCAATTTCTGTGTTACCGCGCTGTTTCCAAACATGAATATACATGTAGCCTTTTGCCCAAAGAACACAGAAGAAGTCCGTGGGAGATGGCTGCTCTACATATGCCCTTGTGAAGAAGTCATCCTTGATCTTAATGAAAAAAGAAGATTTAAATAGGAACCACAGTTTCCCTCAATTAGTCATCCAACCCAGCAAGCAGTTGCTAACAACCCTGAGGGAAGATTTGAAATGGTAATGTTGTTTACCTGGCAATCGATCATGTACGAGTGGAGCCATGGCCAATCATGTAAGGCTGATCTTACTTCGGAGACTTCCACAGACATCAGTCACTGCTGGGATCTGAACAGTGTGATTCAGGCTGTAGCAGAAGATTAAATGGCCATACGGCCTGTATATTGTTACATTAGGCACAGACTGATCCAACTCATCCAACCAGACATAGCAAAGACGACAAGCACCTTCCAATTTCAAGGTTCAAGCAGAATATTGGGGCCACAAATATGAGGTGAAATGTCTTCCCATGTGAACAGTGGATCAGACTGGTCTATGCCTGAAGTTTAGATTAATCCAAAATCCAATTATAGCATAGATCACATTATGCAGTGTTGAAAACAGAGATAACATATGCTTTAGTGTCTTTCTTTATAATATTTATTCTTTAAAATAGGTATTAAGTGTATATCCACATAACATTTACCCTTCCTGCAGATGTTAAAGACATGAGAAAATGTAACTCTGATTGCCACAAAATAATAAATGGACTACACTGATGTCGTGCACTACACACTTCACCTCTCATTCACTGACACCCACGGTTACACACACTCAGGCATGGCTGAGGACGAAAACAGTGGATTCAGTGTACCACTCATGATAATTCTGATATATGGACAAGAGTAGTCAGCAACTAAACCACCGACTTTGTGATTAATTATGTGGCCCACTCCACCCGCTTAACAATAGTCACAGTGTGGAACAGGTGGATCACTTTAGCTCTCCACACTCCCACAGGTGATTGGAAATAGATCCATTTATCATGCACTTTGTATGCTGTAGTTTAAGGTGATGGCAACTATCATCCAACCTGCGGAGATTTTTATGAAGCAGAAGAGGGAAATTATTTTCCCATATTGCTAATGAGTAACTGATTGGTAGGCTGGAACATCGGCTGGAACATTTCATTGTTAGTTGAATTAGTATTTTTATTTTTGAATTATTATACGCATATGTAATGCTTGCAATCTTTTTACCTTTGTTATCGAACCTTGGTTCTGTGAAGCACCTTGGTCTACTGTAAATAATTATCTTATACTTTGAAGGCAATGTGGGAGGATTATTTCCTTATGGAATTATTTCTTCCAATTACATTAAAAGAAAAGGCTGAAAAGCAATAGTGTGACAGGAGTATTGTAGTTAAAGGACAGAGCCTCTTATCAAAAGAGGTTTGTTTACCGCGGCTTTCACAAAAGATTTCACAACCTGATTACGGCATCTTTGCTGTCTCTATGTGTTTTGGCAAATGGCCGATGTTGTGAGGGTAGTTGGAGTAAGCTTGTGTCTTTTAGCAAAGCAGTCACAGCTCCACAATAGCTGTCTTGTACAACTGCAAGGCCATGTTGTGGGTTGAGGAAGTGATGATATTTGTGAAACCAGCCAGACACAGGATTTAAAAGCGTAGAAAATATATTTTTCACGAGAAGAGTGAAAAGGTGAGATATTTAATTTAAAGTATTTGAAGCATTTATTCGGCCAAGATTGTTACACTGAGTTGATCCACCACAATTTTTTTTTAAATAGGATGGGTAGACGTCCGACAGATTTTATGTCTACTGCTGACCTTAAATGCTGCACCGTACCTGCTATCATCCCAAACCCTCAGCTTTATTTCTGAAAGCTCACAGCTGTGCAGGTTATCACTGCCCCCACTTTATGAATGGCCAGAGACAGTTCCAGTATAATTTTTTTTTTAATGTTTGAGGGATCGTCTTTTCTAATGTGGAATTTAGAAATTCAAACATAATCCATAACTAGTTAACTTTAAGTACTAGTTAATGTTCTAAACTCTTGAATGTATGTTATGTTATTTCTGAGACTGATTAAATGTCTGAAAGCTCAAAGGTGCAATCAACTTCAGCAGGAAGACTTTTTATCCTCAAGTTTTACATTTCTGCTCTTGTTGCGTTGTCACGTAACAAGTCACACAGTGTCCAAAGCCAAAATATGATTGGATGTTCAGTTTGAGATATTGCATCCAACACTCTCTATGACCTTTAGCATTAGGGGTACTCTCATCTGTGGTAGGTGGTGGAATCTGCAGCAGTGTGACTCTATCCAATGCTCTGAATATCTTTTGCTGTGGACAGTGTGTGTTGGTAATAAATTGAAATAATAACCAACAAACACTGTATTGTAAACATTTTTTTGCAATTATAATGCACACATTTATCTTGTGATGATGATAAAATGTGCAACCCTTGTCTGACGTCCATATTGCTAAAATCTCTACATTCTGTATAAAACTCTCTTTTAAGTATGAGCTGATATTGCTGCACACATGAGGATGCCTACCCAAACAGAGAAAGACACAGTCACTGATGTTTCAGTGTAAAAAGTATTGTATTCAGATTTGCATGCAGATTTAAGATTTTATGCAAGTTTAATTTTGGAGTTCTATTAATCAGCATATACAAAGCTGCATTATTTAAAGAGCTGAATATGACCAGTGGGTTGTTAAATACTCAGATCTAGCTCAAAGAGTTGGTGACAAATATTACAAATATGAGCTAAAGTTGTTCCATATCACAAGCAAGTATGTATTTGTTTACAAAGTAACATTTCTAAGTGTTAGCATACTAAGATTTCCTGAACAAATGTATTAATACTTTGTAGGACAATAATGATGACTTATAACCGGATCTGCCATACCTTACTATCGGTACATTAGGATGGGGGATGGTGCTATTTGGACTTTTTATGGTTTTGTAAGTCATAATGACTTTGGTTTTAAAGAGTTTGTTTAGTTTCACTTGCATGTAAGGATACATGCTATTTGTGTTGATTGATGTAGCACTGTACAAACCCCATGAAGCTTAATGCAGCTTTGCTGCAGACATTTTCATTGTACACTCTACACCAGCTTTAGATATTATTTCACATTTCGTACAACTCATCAGTGCACTCGTCTAATCCACTGAGCATTTCCTTTGTATTTTGCTCTCTCTTTGCTGTGTTTTAGTGTCTCTGCATGCATCATTGTCAGCCAACATCCCTACTGGCTTCTGATTTATGAATCCTGTCCCACTTTGTCATTACTGTCTACAGAAAGGAGCATTGATGGACCAATATGTCAAGTTTGTCACAGGGAGAATTGCCTTGTGTCCACAAGCATCATGAATATTCTTTTGACATCCTGTGGCCAGCAGCATCTCTGGCTGAGATGATGGTACATTAAGATGTTAGAAGCAGAGGAAGAAATGTTTTATTAGAAAGATGTCTGTGTTTTACTAAGTCTCTCTTGCTTTCCTGATTTATCTTTTAAACCATACAACAATCCCTTGGGTGAGTGCCTGACATCTGTTTGCTGCTCATTCTCATCAAATATAACAAACCTGATAGAATTTTTATGAAAATAATTTCTATAATTGTTCTTGGTGTTTTAGCACTTCTTTTTCAAACCACCGAAAGCATCCCCTAGCAGCTGCAGATCTAAAGCATCCTCCCCAGAGGGGTACGCATCAGGACATAAGGGCAACCTAAACTCTAAAAATATAGTGTGCTCCATCACTCTCTGGTGCTTCTTTAATAACATAAACCCAGGGTGTGATACAGTGTAATTATCACAGACAGAGGCTTCAGGGTAGAACTCCAGACTGCGACACAGGAGAGGTCATGTTTAGATATGGATAGCTCACAAATCTATGTGCTGTTCCAGTGAAAGGTTTACATACATTCATCATAGCTATCAATCTCAAAATCATTTGCTAATGATTGAAAAGCACAACATTAAACCTTTTATTTATCTGTTTATTCATACTTGAATGATGATAAAACTACATCAGTGACTTGGATGCACATGTTTCACTTTATGGTTGATTTTTGCAAATTAACACAGAATCACAACAATACATACAGGCTCAAATATATACATACATCCTATTAATTAATTTGTCCACTTAATTTCACGTGGTTGGTTTGCATGCACAAACTCAGCTATTAGTCCAGAAATGTTCAACAGGGTTGAGGTCAGGTCTTTGGGAAAGACATTCCAGAACCTTAATATTCACTGATTTATACATTCCAAAACCAGTTAAATGTACCTTTGTTATCATTGTACATTTGGAATGACCAGTCGTGTTGTCAAGTTTTAACTGTCCCACACATGTTCACGAACAACCCATTAACCATCAAAGCTAAAGCCTACCATTTACTGGTCATTGCTGGACCACCTGTGTCAGTGTCTACAGAAAAGCACATTTTACATCACTTCAATTTGCAGTTGCCCATGTTGAAAAGCTAAATGCCCTTTGGAGAAACGTTTTAAGGTCAGATGAGAAAAAGAAAAAGTTTGGGCTTCTTGGCCAAAATGACAAGAATAATGTTTGTAGAAGTCAAGGTGACGCTTTCAAATGTTCCAAACTGTATACATTCTTATGGTGCGTTCACACCGAACGCAGATTCTGCGAATATTTTGCGTCATTTGTGTGCTTTTGCCCGCTTGACATTCCGCGTGAACTCCACGATGCCATTTGGCAACAAGCGACAACGCTTCGCCGCATCATCAAATAGGAGGAGCTTTGCTGGTTTCAACTGAACATGGTGGACATGGATTTCACAGACCTAATTACGGTGTTTTACCTGTGGAGAGCCGAAAAATGCAGCCGACGTCGACGTCCCTGGGTTCACCAGATTCTTCAGGGACGGGAACAGTTCGGAGATTACCACCACCTACTCCAGGAGCTGCGTCTGGATGATGATCGATTTCAGCGGTACTTCCGTCTATCCAGGACCCAGTTCAAAGATCTGATGTCCCGCGTTGGGAGACGAATCGGCCTCCGGGAGACCAACTACCGGCGCTGTATCCCCGCTGCTGAACCCCTGTCCATCTGTCTTTGGTGAGTAAATAAATCTCAGCTCAAAAAAACAGCCGATTTTTAATGTCCGCATCTCCTAAAAATAAGATATTTGTGCCTAAACATAACCAGGCCAGGTCCTTTCTGTACTTGTCTCGGTAAAAGTAACGAGTTGAGTCATACAAGTCTGGCTTGCCGCACACTGCCACTATGATCTGGTCCTCCATCTTCACTGACAACCGCTTCTTCTCTTCTGTGGTCTTTCATCCTACGTCACAGCCACATCCAGTCCCTGATTGGTTGACGCGACTCGAATTTAGGAAAAAGTTCAGATTTTTCAACTTGTCCATCCTCTACTGCTTCGCTAGGCGCACATTCCGCACCGCGTCCTTCGTCTCCTTCGCACCGCCTTGTGCTGCTCCGCTCGTGAACACGCCTCTACATAGGGATAAAATAGGGCTCCTATCGCAGAATCCGCGTTCGGTGTGAACACACCATTGATGGTGGTAGCATCATGCTTTGTGCCTCATTAATTCCAAGAAGAAGCACTATCAGCACATTCTTTAACTTCACCTATAATCAACAGTGTTGCTGAAGACACCACTGGGTCTTCAGCAGTATAATAAGATCAAACACACAACAAAAGTGATTTTGAAATGTATAAAACAGGCCACTATTAAGCTTCTCAAAATGTTGACGTTTTCAAGAGCAGGCTCAAGACCCATCTTATTAGCTGCCTTACCTGAACTGGCGCTTCTGTGCTCAGTCCACATGTTTTGCATGCACAAGGGCGCAACAAAGCACAGACCTGAAACTGGAAGAAAACTATCATTTAATCCATCTCGTGCCTTTAGATAACTTCGTTTTTTTTTTTACTTTAACTCAGCTATCCTTCTTGCTGAATATGACTGCATTCTTGTGTGTCTTTTCTACAGTTGGGTTATGTGTGCACCTGTCCAAACATTGAAGAGGCACAGTCCTGTCTTGTTGTTGCTTCTGGTCTGTCTGTGGCTCATTATTTGTAGCATCCATGCAATAGTAGAGTTAGCAAGACTCAAAGACAAATTTTTTCCATGATGCCAGCCAAAAAGGTGTCGGTTTCCTGTAGATCGAGGCCAGTTCGTATTCACACCAGAAGCGAACTGCACTGGGGTGTGTTTTAAGGCAGACTCCAAAGAGAGAAATGAACTCTGGTTCATTTAAAGCAGACCAAACATGGCAGGTGTGAATATACCCTAAATCACTCAGTAATGAATAATACTGAGGACTATAACATTTGGCCACAACCATTGTTTTGTAGCTGCACTACTGGCCTTTATTTTCTCATTTTTGACAGTGAGCTGATATGAAAGGAGTGGAGAGAGGGGCAAGACATGCAGCAAAGGTCGACGAGCCGGATGTTTTACCCATGTGCCACAGCTGCACTGGTAGTGTTCTCAATGAATGGCTGAACTGAAGTCAGGATTAATATTCAGGTCACAGATTACCACTTGTAGCTCGGTAGTGCAGAGAAACAGGTGGAGAAGCAGCAGCTGAAGTGACGTCAGAGTGGGTAAGAGCTTGGTTTTGTGGAAGAGGATGAGTGAAGGCGGAGAATCCCTTTCATGTACCTTTTCGGTCTGCTTACTGAAACACGGTGTCATCCAGCTGTGCCACTATGCTAATCTTTCCTAGCTAGCTTGACACAGTTTTCCATATGAACTCTTGATTGTTCATGCTTCTTAATGCTTTCGGAAAGACGCTTGAAGTCGGTTTGTCCTGACTGTGTCCACGTTAATTCACGTTTGGCACTTTTAAAAAGAATGCAGGGAAAACATAAAAGTGTATTGGTTATTCCACAGCCGATCAGCCAAGACTTTTGCTTGAACCAACTCTTGCAAAAACTCTGGTTGTAGACTTATTATTCTCCTTGGTCAGCTGGTTGATGATAATGGCTTGTCAGGTCCCATCTCCTTAAGCCGGATTTTCTCCTCCACTGTCCTTCTTGCGAACGGGTAGATAAATAAGGATTTCACCGAATTCAATTGAAGCTGCTCCTCACTTGTTAAATTCACCATCATCCTTCTGATTAACAGGCATTTTTTTTTTTTAAACCTGCGAGGGGCGATACTTTCAGTGCCCCAATTCCATGAAATTCTGCGACACTGATTGGCCATATATTTATTAATTTGCCCTGGCTACTTTACACAATTGGCTATTCGACTGCACCACTGGGGCACTCTGAACAGTGTCCCATGATAGAAACATACGAGTGTGTCTGTAGAAATTCACTGGTGAATGAATATCAGTAGGAGGGAAATGTAGTTTATATGTTTCATATTACATCGAAACACACTTTAGTAAGTAAAACTGATATATTGTATATATTATATATATAACATAATTTGTAAAAATATATTTTACATTTCCCCCTTTTTATCAGGAAGGACGGCACCCCACTGAATATAACATTTATCTATTGTCTTATATTACATCTTCTTTGGCGATTTGAAATATTCAAGTGCGACAAAAGGTAAAAACAAGAAATCTTTAGGGGCACAAATCTTTTCTATATTAATTTTAGAAGTATTGTGTATTCCTCTGTTTATTATATAGCCTAAGGATACTTTAAGTTGAGAGCTAAAACCTCACCTGCCCTAGACAACCAAGTTATGCAAGGACAAGGAGATAACTTTAAGACAGATATATAGTCAAAACTTTGCAGTCATCACAAGGCTTTACATTCACAAGAAATAACAGAAATTACAAAACAACACTGACACACACAACTGTCTGTCATCACTTCAATACACATACATTTAGTGTTTAATGTCATGCTCTCTCACAGTGTGGTGTCAGCTATCATTTGGAAATAATGTCTGAGATGTTTCCATCCTTCTTGCTTTCCACATGCATTCACTACATTGATGCAGATACAATAGCCTAGACAATAGCACCAATGATATCTGCGCTGAGCCCCTATTTAGCCTCTGCTTGCTTCTCAAAGACCTGATAATGTGTAACCCTATGCCCAGACTAACACCACATCCTTGGTTTCATTTTCTTCTGTTTCCGACAACCCAAAGGACCAAATTGCTATTCATCTGCAAGATTATGGCTGCTTCTTTTTATCAACCAACTGTCATACCACTGGTGGCATGGGAAAGATAGTGTAATTGATCTGTCACAGTGCTTATGCCAGAGAATTACATTTGGGAATCAGATCATCCTTCTCAGTTGCTCACGGCACCATGGGTCCTGATCAGGATTCAGGCCAGCTATTATCCGCAAGAGCCGAGATAGCATTGCTCCCAGCATTGTGTTGTGCCCCTGACAGTCGAGGAGTGTGGAGCCGCTGCTTTCCTCATGATCATCTTTACACGTGCGAGTAGACTGTAAACAGCAGAACAGGAAGAAACTCAATCTGAATGAATTTGTATTTGAATGTATTTTGTTGTTATGGCTGGTGGCCGTATGTGTTTGTTTTGTTTTGTAACCTTCTCAACAGACTGGCCAGCCGGTGTCGCTGCAAAGCTCCGTTTTCTTCGTTGCTGTTGGTAGCGCTGTTTCTTTTGGCCTCGGATCTCTCCTTCTCTTGTCCGCCTGGACACTCCTTGGTTACTCTCTTCTTCGCTGGATGCTCTCTTCCTTGTTGTTCCTGTTGGACTCGGGCCCTGTCCCAATACCCGCACTACACCCTACGCCCCTCTATATGGAGTGTTTACTTTGTACAAGTGCATGTAAGGGTTGAAGTGCGCAGGTTACAAGCGTGCAAAATTGGAGAATTGGGACAGTAGGGGTTACGTCATCGACTTGCACCTCTGCACCGTAACTGCAACATCAAAAAGGGTGGGAACCAGCGCTGTTTTCACAGTCTTGCTGCTAAAAAACATGTTTTAAAACTGCAACAAGCAATTGTTTTGAGGAGAAGAAAGTGCAGGAAGCGACGGAGCCTTATACACCAGACTCTCACCGCGCCAGTGTTTGTTTGAAAGGTAACTTCAGTGTTATGGCCTACAGACTGCCCAGACTCACTCTGAACCCAGTGATATCTTACAATGTTGAGCCTGGAAAACCAGTAAAAAAATATATTTGTCGGCTTGCTGTCTAAAGTTTACGCAGTTGTTATTATTCTGATTTGATGGCTGGTTACGTTGACGGTTGTGATTGGTTTTTGCTCAGAACGTCATCTGCAGCAGTGAATTGTGGGTAATATACTTCGGCGAAGTCCGCTTCGATGCGGGCTTCGCCGAAGGGCGGATGTGGGGCACAAATGGGGCGGGGCTAAGGACCACTCTGGAGAATTGGGACACACTACGCACTTGAACCCATCAACGGGAACGCGCAATTCAGGGACACAAGGGTATTGGGACAGGGCCTCGGATCTTCCTGGGTGCTCTGCACGCCTCCTGCTGGACGTCCCCGGGAGCTCCTGTTGGACTGTTCATTTCCTGTTTCCTCCAATGCGCCGCCAATCAACGAAGAGATCACCCTATATAAACTCTCTGCACCTGCCACTAAAGGGGGCTGTAATTTAGACTGAACAGCTAGCCTCGTTTGTTCTGGGTGTCTTGAAACTATTGACTTTGGTTGTTTGCATGCTTGCTTGTTGGTTAGCTTGCTTGATTGTTAGAACCTTTTTCTAACTTGGCTCTAAGGAGTTTGTTGAAAGCTTGTTAAGCTTTTCTTTGAGTTGTTTGTTTACTTTAAATAGGGACTAAAGCTTTTCAGTCCCATTTTTTTGTTTGTTTTAAGAATGAACCAGTGGCAAATTAGCTTCTTGTCCCGACTATTGTCGGGTTTCTTTTTAGTTAAATTAATGGTTGTTGTGTATTTTGTTGTTAATTTGGTATTTTGGGTTTCACCTCCTTTTTAATGGTTTGTACTTGTTAAGTACCCTCCTTTTGTTTGTATTTTGTCAACAAAAAGAGAAACCTTAACTGAAAAGCAATAAAGTGCTCTTTTCTTTCACAAAACCAATAACATCTGGTTTAAATGTTTACTTCGCCCTACCCTTGGCTGAGTTGGGTTGTAACATTTGTATTTCTGTTTTAGACTCTTTTAGTGTTTCATTTCATTATTCCTTGAATGCAAACATTTTAAAATATAAGAAAAAAAAGTTAAGCGGGCAATGAAACGACAATTTCCTATAATAAATATATAATGTGTACAGAACATAAATGCACATCACATCAGAACTTCTTTCCCAACTTTTTAGTATTTGCCAGAACCTGATCTGCACAACCTGCACATAATGTTATGTGTATATTTTCTCTCAGAAGTTGAATATTTATTTTTGTAAAATGCCTTCACATGAGGTTCTCACCAGGTACTCCGGCTTCCTCCAATAGTCCAAAGACATGCCTGTTAGGTTAATTGGTAATTCTAAATTGCCCTTAGGTGTGTGAATGAGTGTGTGCTTGGTTGTTTGTGTGTTGCCTTGCGGTGGATTGGCGACCTGTCCAGGGTGTACCCCACCTCCCGCCCATAGACTGCTGGAGATAGGCACCAGCTTCCCTGCGACCCACTATGGAAGAAGCGGTATAGAAACTGACTAACTGACTTACTGGCCTTCACATGAGATTTGTGGTGAAGTCGTGCTGTACAAATGAGCTGTTTATTAGATTATTTATTTCTTTTGGCATCTTCTGTTGAGGATAAACTCAGAATGAAAAGTCTCTGTAACTGTCTCATTTGGGAGAAATTTGCAGTGTGCGTCAGCATTGTGTTATACGGCCCAAATATAATATCTTGATATGTTTGTGCTTTGTTTCAATCTACGACATACATTAGAATATTTAAAATCTGTTTTTATCAGTCATCGGGGGGCAGCTCATTAACAGTCATGGGGCGAGAGGTGAGGTACACCCTAGATAGGTTGCCAGTCCATTGTAGGACAACACAGAGAGACAACACACACACACGCGCACACACACACACACACACACACACACACACACACACACACACACACACACACACACACACACACACACACACACACACACACACACACACACTCCCACCTAAAGGCAATTTAGAGAGACCAATTAATGTAACATGGTAACATTAATTTGTGGGAGGAAGCCCATCAGAAGGTTCTGAGAACCAAAGCATGCAAGCAGAGAACATGTAGATTCCATGAAAAAGATTCCAGGTCAAAATTTGAACCCAGGACCTTCTTGCTACAAGGCAACAGTGCACCACCATCAACCAATTCTCCTTCAACAAGCAGATAGAATAACACACCCCACAGCTGTGTTCTCATCCATCAGCGGAAATAAGTTTTAAACAATCCAACTCCAAAACAAAACGCCTGCTGCAGTTTGGGTGCTCATTCTGAAAACACTACATAAGACTGGAAAACCTATATATGCAAAAAACAACCAATAGTCAGTGATTTGTGAAAAATACAAATCAATGTGATCACATAGAGCATGCATATTTACAAGTGACCTGAGCACAAACTTATTAATTACTAATCAGAGAAAAACAACTAAACAGCATATGAGGAAGTAGACCAAGCCTTTTAAACACACCCCGTATTTTATTTAGATATAGAACTCATTAAAGGCATCAAAGACTACAGTACAATGCAGTCACAAAATTCTTGAAACAATTAATATTTGAAGCAAAATGGTCCAAGATAAAGCTCCCCATAGCATAAAAGAAAACAGCACCAAGATCAGACAGAAGTTGTTTTACAAAACCATGAACAAACACACTCTTTGCCAATGGCCTTAATAATAAGAAAGTCCATAATCTGACCCGCTTTTCATTTAATAATTTTTTCAATATAAAACTAAAGACAAACTCAATCACTTGTTTATTAGCTCTGCATATACAGTATGCACTGTACGGTGCCTTGACATCTCCTTGAGCATGTTGGTCTGAGTCGTGCAGCAGGCTGCAGTCTCTAGCTAGTTTACAAACTTTTCTTCATCCTTTTTATGATTATCAGCCAAACCATTGCTTTCACAAAATCTGAGGAATATTGATAGCATTGACCTGACACCTTTCTCCTCTATGATAATGCTGTTTCAAAAGTTCCTGTTGTTTAACAGTTGTTTTTTCCTTAAGAAATAAGTGTTTTTTTCTATTAATGTAACATATCTGACTCCGAAATTCTGTAATTTGTATACAGCTTGTCAATTTATACCATTGCCACAATTGCCCCTTTTCCACCGGCTCGTTTTATCCGGCGCGGCTCTGCACCATTCAGTTTCGCTCTACTCTGAACGGTAACTGTTGTGTTTCCACCGATGCTATGGTGGCTGAAGTGTAGTGCGCTGTGCTGCTATTAACGTTACCCTGTTACATTGTCACATTAAAGTAATCTGCGTGAAATGATAAACAATACATAGAAAATAAAAACATAAATAAACTAAATACTAATAATGTTTGTATTAATATATATGCAAGAATGTCTTATGTTTTTTATGTATAAAATGATTACCTAGGATAATTATCTGGACCACAGCCCAGCCAGAACTTATAAAATAAGGCGTAGGGGTTCTGATGTGAGGGGGGTGTGGCAGGAGAAGCAGAGAGCAGAGACCCTGCTGTCTGGATGGTAAAGCTTCAAAGTTTGCCTGAAGAAGTTACAATTTTAGGCTTTATGAGGAAGTTTTTGTCTTATTAATGGCAACAATGAGGACAAGGACTTAAAAGTGCAATACCGCAAACCTATGACCTTTGAAGTTAGTTTTTGGTTGGATATTGCATGTTCGTGCTCCGCAGATTCAACGGGCTCGTCCTCCCGTTTGACCCAATGCAGGCAGTCTGATTATGGGGCAGCTGCTCTCTGCATGCTCCCTCCTTCTGCAGACGCTGGTTCGCTTAAGGACCATCAGTAAATGTCCAAACCAAACATATTGTTTCATGGTGGTATTGTTTTGGGTTTTTTGTGGGGAAATGTTTGTGCCTCTGAACAGCTGATTTTATGTGTGATCAGCTGATTTAGGATGTTATTAAATACATTGCTCTGCATGTATAATTCAGAAAGCTGATGTGTCCTTTTTTCTTTTCTGTCAGCCTTCAGACATGATTTATGATATGTAAATAGTAAAATTACATGAATGACTTAGTCCGGCCTCTGTGGTCCTTAATATTATTGTAATTGCTCTTGAGTTTTATTAACTTTTCTCTGCACTGTCTTAACGAAAACCTTCTCATTTCTTCTCCTCCCATGGCCAATCAGGGAACAGCAGTCTGTTCACGTCACATGTAGTCCCTACTCAGCCCTAGGTGTACCTGCTCAGGAGCAAAGTAGGTACCGCTAAGGAAAGGACTGTAATGGAGACGCTCACATAGCGAGCCGAGTGGAGTCGAGTAGGGCCATATTGAGCCAATGGAAAAGGGCATTAGATACTGCCTCACATCTTAAACAGATTTTGCACGTGGAGAGAGCGAGTGAGTGATACGTTCATGACCATTAGCTTTTTTAAGAAAAACTGAGCTCCTACCAAATTGGGTGCAGATAGGTAAACATTGCTGTGAAAAATTATATCAGTAGCCACAATATGTTCATTTTAACATAAGGTAAATGCTGGTAAACTCTATATGCACTGGTATGGTTCACAGCAAAGTTTGAAGTGGTTGGGATGAGAGTCAGCTCTTCTAATACTGAGGTTATGGTTCTTGAATGGGCCAGGTGAAATGCTCCTTAACTGGAGATGCTCTAGGATAGTGGTGTCCAATTAAGGAATGACGGTAGGAAAAAGTGGGAGTTGCATCGATGTATTGGGGCCTCATTACAGTCGCAGTAAAAGCCCAGCCAATAGCTATGTCTAGGAGAGAGACAGGGTTAAACACTGAAAGACAGGGCCAAGTGTAACATGGCCTGTAATAATATGGGTGATGGAAACTGTAGCTCTGCCGATGCATGGTGTCACAACTAAACAGAATGCCAGGCCAGATGTAGCTTCCATGAAAAACGGAAAGAGAACATAAAGTAAAAAGCTGAGATAATTGCAGATAATGCTAAATTTGAGATTAGCAAGTGTAAGGAAAATTGTCCTCCAGCAGCCTAAACCTATAGCAGCATAACTACAGAAATAGCTCAGGATAATCTAAGCCACTCTAACTATAAGCTTTATCAAAAGGAAAGTTTTAAGCCAAGTCTTAAAAGTTGACAGTAGAGTGTCTGCCTCATGTACTAAAAGTGGGAGCTGGTTCCACAGGAGAGGGGCCTGATAATAAAATGTTTGCCTCTCATTCTACTTATAGAGATTCTAGGAACCACTAGTAAACCTGTAGTTTGTGAACTCAGTTTCTGTTAGGAATACATGGAATAATCAGATCTGATGTACGATGGAGCTAGATCATTAAGGGCTTTAAATGTACTCGTACTCGTACTCGTCGTCTTCCGCTTTATCCGGGACCGGGTCGCGGGGGCAGCAGACTCAGCAGAGACGCCCAGACGTCCCTCTCCCCAGACACCTCTTCCAGCTCCTCCAGGGGGAGCCCAAG
>JAHUTJ010034551.1:0-16679 GCA_036250325.1 Characodon lateralis
CCTGAAATATTTCAGTTAGTGTGCAATGAATCTAAAATATATGAATGTTAAATTTTCATCATGACATTATGGAAAATAATGAACTTTATCACAATATGCTAATATTTTGAGAAGGACCTGTATTTACCCAGTACAGGTTTTTGAGGAAAGTGCTAACTTTCATACTGAGGTAGAGGTGTTAGAAATACATGTATCAAAAGGATACTTTTGTCATTATAAGGTAAATTAAAAATCTGACTAAGTTAGGGACAATGCTTTGACAAATGGGTTTAATCTTGTACTTTCTTCATTTTCTGCTGGATTCAAAATTACTACCTCTTTTAAAGAACCTGCGGCACATGTTCACTTTTATGTGTTATACTCTTTAAAAAAACAAATAGCACAAAATCGGAAATCAGAATCGGCCTGATTGGTTAATCTAAAGTTCTGAACTGAGGGAATTGGACTCTATAAATACAATAATTTTAGCATAAAAGACTTTTGGCCCGAGAAAAGCAGATTAAGTATTCTTAATAGTAACAAGGTAATTCTTGGTTTGTTCGGGTTCTTTTTTTTTTTTTTTTTGGACTAAGTTTACATTTGCACAAATACACCAAATAATGAAGAGCAGGGCAAAGCCCTTTCACATAAATGGCGAGCAGAGATAGAAGTAGAACAAAAGGCACTGCTGGGATTCGAACCCAGGATCTCCTGTTTACTAGACAGGCGCTTTAACCAACTAAGCCACAGCGCCAGGTGCACACCATCTAATAACCGCAAAAACTGAACCTGTCCCGCACCGATATCGGATGTCATTGCAATAAAAATCTGCAGTAATATTGGCATAACAACATTTTGCTACTTACAGGTTCTGTAAGATTTCTCTGCAATACTGAATATTGCAGTTAAGCTTGGCTTGTTCGACCTTATATGTCTTAATAGCCTCCTCAACCGCAGACAGCAGCGACATACTTCTTGTGCGGATCAAATATATTCCTACCGTCACAAATCTCGATAGAGTTAAACGTCTGGTTCTTACGACAAGACAGAACTAAACGTGCCACTTTTACGAGGCATAATATACTTTCAAAAGCGCAGGTTACTATTTTGATATATAAAATACTCCTGACCCGCGAAGTCACACTAAACGGATGCGGAAGCCATGTTTCGCCCTCCACTGTTAAAGAACATTAGGTTTAGCATCTATATGTTCAGGAAAAACAAATGAATAGTTATTCATTAACTTTTTTAAGGGTGAATAGTTCCTTTGTATTTTCATGGAAACAAACGCAAAAGCACAGATTAAACATTTAAACTTTTCAAGGCTATCAAGTTCTCAGTTCTCGCGAGAATAGCCATGGAAACTAGGGACGCATGTCTGGTTTGCACAACCTTGCCATGTTTTAAAATTAGGTCTGCTAGTGCATCTAAAATTTTGGCTTTGAGTCTTAAACCCAACTAAAATACAATTATTTTAGTATCTATTTGTCTAGCAATATTAGTATTTTTGGTCTTCAATAGAAAAGAAAACAGTGTAATGTGCACGCACCATTTGTCTTTGTAGCTTTTTCTCTGCTTTTTAGTTTTATATCACATTTCAGTTTATGATCTGTTACCCAATGAGCTCCGGCTATGAGGCACAGGGAAAGCCTTTAACCCCTTATGTAGTGGAAATATATACATTTAAACATAAACAGTAAACAGTGCTTTAAAGTTTCGGGAATAGAGTACTGTGAAAAAAAATATTTGCCCTGTTATAGATTTTTTTCTGCTTTTGCAATTTTGTCACACTTTTAGATATTCAAACTCATTTTAATATCCAGCAAAGAAAACCTAAAGATAATACAAAAAAGCAGTTTTCAAATGATGATTTCATTCATGAACAAAAGGACAAAAGTTATCCAGGCCAACATTGCCCTATGCAAATAAATAGCCCCCTGTTGCGAAATCATGAATGGACTGTGATTAACAACCTTCTTTGAAAAGCAAAAACAGGAGAAATCTGTAAGTGGGCAAATACTTTTTCACAACCTTTTACTGGGATTTTTAAAAAAATAGATCGCATGGGCTATGCTTAAGCTGTATTAATGTAATTACCTGTGTAAACTATAAATGAATGATCCAGCAAAATACCAAGTATGCGCACTCCAGCAAAAAATAGCAGCTACCTCACAGGTGTCGCCAATCAATGCAAGACATACAGCAGTGCTTGTGCTACTGCAAGGCCAGAGAAAGTGGAGGGGGGCTTAACACCTTCTCCTTCAAAACTTTTCCTCCAAGAAAGTCTCCAATAAAAGTCAAAGCAGAGCTGCTGATTTGATCTTCAGGGGAGTCATTACACCTGAGAAATAAAAATGGAGCACTACAATCACAAATTAAAAATATCCATCCTTTACCCTTGCTTTTCTGGTGAGTTCCCTGCACTTCATGATGCTGTGTCTTTCCAAGAAACCTCTGAGTCCTTCACAGAACAGCTGCATTGTGATATAATTTTGCCCAAGTGGGCTGTATTTAGTGTGTAGATAGCTTTTGAAGGTTTTTTGTTGTGCTGGCTTGTATTTGAGGTTATATGTGTACAGGTGGCACAATTTTCAGATATCTAATTGTAAAAAATGTAAAACTTGTGTCATGTGTCCTCCACTTTACTGTGATGCAACACTTTGTGTTGGTATGTCACACAACTTTGCAGTTAAATACATTGATGTTTGTCGATGTGATGAGACAAAACTTGAAAAAGTTCAGAGGGTATACATTTTTCTGTAAATGCATCAGTGGCATAAATAATGTTCGTGAAGTATTTTTTGCAGTAGCAACAGCTTGCTGTCCCTGTTGGAGAGACACAAATCATCCTGTTAGCTCACCCCATCCCTGCTGGGCTCCTGTGGTATCAGAGGGAGGGGGAGGTACCCATGATGCCCCGCTAATAAAGCATCTGACACTCCAGACTGATCTCAGGCTCCGACAGTCACACAAGCACATATGCATGCATGTCCACACATGTGCCGTTACACAGACAGGCACACACTCTTATCCACAAAAAACAGACGAGCAGACTTTTATATGACAGACAAGTTGGTTCAGCCTCCAACTGCCATGTTCTCCTTAGATCTTGAACAGCATGTATTGATCACATATGCAAAAAAAGTTATCTATCTAAAAAGGCCCAGCCAAACTGACCAAATTTCAGCCTGTAATGTGAAACAAGAACAGCATTCTTTGTACTTTGGAAGGAGTCTATCAGCATCCCACATCTTTACTTGGCAATATTTTCCCTTGCAAATGCCTCCGGATATGTCAGACTGTGAGGCCATCTCTTTTCAGATGATCCCACAGATTTTCTCATCAGAAATAGTTCTGGGCTCAGCAAGACCATTCATAAAATGTTTGTTTTATTCAGGTGAAGCCATTTTATTGTTGCTTCGACTCACTGTGATGTATAAATATGTGTTGATACTCTTGCCTTAGAATTAAACAGAACAGAATAGAATATATTTTAGAAAACAAAAACCTATCTGGCAATAAATAGTTCATGTAAAATAGACAAATAGAAGCAGTTAGATAAAAACATGAAATAAATACACACATACACACATTCATACTGATTGCACAATTCCAATTATTACATCTCCCTTTACATTCTGGCTGTATTGAGATTAGCTGTTGCTGTTGGATAAAAATTACCTTGATGACTGATAACTGACCTTGATGAGCAATACAGATGCTAAAATATAATACACAGAAATATTAATGTCTGGTCATTTTGTAATTTTCTGCTATGTACTCAGTACAAAAGTAAGGACATTTGTATTTGGGTATTTATTTCTTAGCTGTAAGAATGCAATTAATTCACATTTGCAAGGAAAATTGTAGGTTGAGCAGAACAGTTGGGTATGGGGGTTGGTATAACCATACACAACTAAAACAGCCTGGCACCTCCTGGTCACCAGCTTGGTCACACATTGCCTTGGGGAGGCATCCCATTCCTCAACCAGCCTTTGTTGCAAGCCATCTATTGGGGATGTGTGCTGGTCACTCTGGCAATAGCACACCCAAACTGGTACAGTGGGGTTGAAGTCAGCACTGTAACCAAGCTATTCCATCCTCTCAACTCCCAAATGTGTTCCAATAAACCTGGGTCTGTGGGGGGGAGTGTTGAAGTTTCCTGGAAGATATTGTTCGGTCCTATGAGTGGAACTATGAAATTGCCACTGGTAGCATCTCTATGCGTTAGGATGGTCTCCAGTGATGACAGGCATTGGTTTTCTGTTGAGGGAGATGCTGCCACACACCATCGTGCCATCTTTACTAAAACAGTTTGGCATTGGCAGAGAAGATTTGGCAAGTTTTTCATGGTCACATTTACTCAACTGTACTTATCAGCCAACAAATGGGGTACCATTTAAGGGGAAAAAAATGGATTAGTAATAGATTTATTGCCAGGAGGTAATGCAATAAAGAATAAAGTAAAATGACCACAATTTTCTTCTTCTGTTGTAGATAAAACTGAATGAGAATTCAATTTAAATAAGTAAAAGCAAAAAAACAAAAAAACAAAAAAAAACATAAATAAATAAATAAAAGTAAAAAAAAAAAAAAAAAAGGTCGAAATGAGTAAAACAGAATAATAGAAACATCCTCAGATAATAATTTTCATAAACAGTAAAAAATAGAACTTAATGTTTTTGTCATCTAAAACTACAAATCCATATATTAGAACTACAAATTTGCATCAGAATTTCCGGTAGAAAAGCTCATGTCTGTACTGGCCGGGTAGGGACAGACGTTCTTAAGTACTGTTGTTCCGGTGGAGCTCCGCACCCTCCTTTGAGTTATAAGCCGTTGGTACTGAGCTGGAGGAAAGGTTTGTTCTGTTTAACTATTTATAAGACAAGTACATACAAATGAGCCTATTCAGATATTACTATCCAGTAGTGTGTTTTAGCATTTTATGTTAAATCCTAACGCGTTTGTTAGCTAGGTTTTAGCTTACTTAGCTCCCGGTAAAGTTAGCTGTTGTTGTCAACAAGTTCACTGGTGGCCAGTTCTTGACAGTAGTTTGGCAGGACTTTCTTTTTTTACTCGAATAGGAAAATGAAAATAGCGTTACGTAGTTACGCTGGCTATACATATTGAACAGTTCCTCGCTGTATCGCATATTGACGGAGATTACTGGTAAACTCCAGAAAGCAGGCCTGTTATGTGTTGTAGCGGATTGTTGTTTCATCGTTTTATGCCATGCAAGCATGGACGTTGTTTAAACGTGCCTTTGTTAACCCGCAGGTATAATTGTGGTAGCTGTCAGCTGCCTTCGTGCCGGGGGTTTAAGTAAAGTTAGCGGCTTTAAGTAGGCGACTCAGCTGTCTAAAAGGTGTGTTTGTTTTGACGATCTTACCTACACAACTAAAGTGGAGTCAGTGGTGATGTTAACTCTTGTTTTCTGGGAGGTCTTTGTTTGATCTTGATCAAATTGAATATGCATCTTATTTGAGTTTGAACTGGGGCTGTTAATATTGTAACTGCATAATGTAATGCATATTATTGCATATTATTTCACCCGACGGTGACAGCATCATGGTGTGGGGAATGTTTTACCTCAGAAGGGACAGTGAAGGTGGTCAGAGTTAAAGGGAGATGCATATAGATCCAAATTGAGAATATGAGGCAAGGCTTTAAAATTAAAGTTCAAAAACTCTTCATCCAATCTGACTAGCTTGAGGTATTTTTGCAATAAAGAATGGGCAAACATTTCAATGTGTACATGTGTCAGAGCTCCAAAATACTTGCTGCTAAAATGGGCTGTGAAATTTGGTTCTACAAAGTATTGACTAAAGGCAGTTGAATATAAATGCACAGCACACTTTTCAGATTTTGTGTTGTGAAAAAATGTGACAACCATACATCATTTTCTATCCATTTCAAATTTATGAAGAATGTTGTGTTGGTTTATAGCCTCAAATCCCACAAAGTACACTAGATGCAAAAAGGTTGAAGTAGGTATGAATACCTATTCAAGGTACCGTATTTTAATTCTGATAAACCTTAGAAATTGGTAACAATTTGTGATTTTTTTTTTTTTAATAAGACTTCATGAAAAACTCTGATCCCTTTAGCTGATTTCAGGGTGAACTCCAGAAACAAAATAAAACAAAAAATGTCAGCAGAAACGATGGATCCAAGTGTGTCAAATGGATCAGGGCCAGTGTATGAGAAAGAAGAAAACAACCTCAGGTAAGCTTTTTTTTCTTTATAGTAGTTAATTTTTTATATCTGAAAAGGATTACAAGCTAAATTTGGGTTTGGAGAGCAAATGGCTTCTTACTTTATTTTATTTTGCTTGGAATTTTAATTGCAGTCCAGAGGATCTGTCTGAGATGCTGGCTGCAGGAACCAAGGAGGTTCATGAAAAAGCAGAGAACACGCAGTTTGTGAAAGATTTCCTCAGGGGACGGATCCGCAAAGAGCTTTTCAAGGTGAGACTGAATTAAATCAGCAGAAAGAAAATAAGATTTTGATATGAGTTTTGAAGCTAATACAGCTTACAGTCAGTGTGAAGATTCCTGCCAGACGTCAAATTTGTGCTTAGTTTTTGGTTCATTGTTACAAAGTCTTATTTGTCCATTGAGATTTCCCCTATGAATCTCTGAGAAAGCTCCTGTTACCCCCTGCAGGTAGACCTCTTATCTTCTCAGAACTTGTTCAGAAGCCCAAATTAAAAATCCCTTTTAAGGAGTACCTTGCACTGTTGAATTAGACCTGGAAACATAATGTCACAAACCCATACTTCAAGGAAAGATAATGTAAATAAATAAAAAAAAAAAGCTCAAGAGAAAATAGAAAATGTTTGTATTTTTTTCCTTTAGCTTGGTGCCGTTGCACTTTACCACACATATACCGCCATGGAGGAGGAGATCGAGAGGAATAAGGACCACCCCCACTTTGCCCCCCTGTATTTCCCTGCAGAGCTGCACCGCCATGAAGCCCTAGCACGCGACATTGAGTACTTCTATGGTCCAGAATGGAAGAGCCAGATCACCTGCTCACAGGCCACACAGCGCTATGTGGACCGCATCCACCAGGTAGGGCAGGAGGACCCGGTGCTGTTGGTGGCCCATGCCTACACTCGCTACATGGGTGACCTGTCAGGGGGCCAGGTGCTGAGAAAGGTGGCTCAGAGAGCTTTGAAGCTGCCGCCCACAGGGGAGGGCCTGGAGTTCTACCAGTTTGACGCGATCCACAGCGCAAAAGCATTCAAGCAGCTGTACCGAAGCCGCATGAATGAGCTGGACCTGGAGGTGGAGACAAAGAAGAAGCTGGTGGAGGAGGCTGTCAAAGCTTTTCATTTCAATATGGAGGTGAGAGTCTGAAGAACTGATGATCTAGTCACTAGTACTGGTAGGTAAAATTTAAATGGGGATCATGGGTCAGTTACTGAATGTAAGGACTAAAGATATTTCTTCCAATTCAATTCTGTCTGAAATGTTTTGCAAAGATTTTAACTCTGGTCCCAAGCAGCACTGTATTGTATTTTTATGTGACAGAGAAACATTAAGTAACATTATTGGTGATAGGAAATGGAAGTTGTTGGAAAATGATGCCTCGTTTTCAAAATTCTTTACAAAAAAATCTGAAAAAGATGGTGTGTCTTTGTATTCAGGCCCCTTTACTCCTCTACCCCTGAATAAAATCTATTGCTACCAATTGCTTTCAGTAGTCAATAAATGGAGTCCACCTGTGTGTAATTTAATCTCGGTATAAATACAGCTGTGTTGTTAAGGACCCAGAAGTACTTTTTTAGGAACGTTGGTGAACAAACAGCATCATGAAGACCAAGGAACACAGCTGGCAGGTCAGGGAGAATGTTGTAGAGACCTTTAAATGTGTGTTAATCCTTAACAAACTATCCACACAATGAAACACGATGGTAGCGGCATCATGCTGTGGGGATACTTTTCTTAAGCAGGAACAGAAAAGCTGGTTAGACTTGAAGGAAAGTTGGAAGGAGCCGGCAGAGACAGCAACATACTGGAAACTGGGGCAGAGGTTCACCTTATAGCAAGACAATATCCTGAGAAGTACAGCGGAATGGTTTAGATCAAAGCCTATTTGTGTGTTAGAATGACCTAGTCAAAGTCCAGACCTAAATCTGATTGAGAACTTGGGGCAAGGATCAAAGACTGATGTTCAAGGGCAATCTCTACCCAATCAGGTGTCTTTCTTTGCAATCGGTTTGAGTCACTTTGCAACAAAAAACGGGCAAAAGATGAGATGTAAACCACCAGAAGCATCAAATAAACTATTATTGCACTTTAACAGGTTGATTATTTTCCCAAATATTTTCCCAAATTTGACACATTTTTCTTCCTCTTCTTTAAAAAAAACGACAAAGTGCAAAAGTTAAAATTCTGTTAATGTTGTAAAATATCAAACCAGGTGTTGTAATGTAACATGGAGTTCAGGGGTATGAGGACTTTGCAAGGAATTGTATGAAATACTTAATGTTTAACTTATTGTTTGCTCTGGCAGGTGTTTGAGGAGTTGGAAGAAATTGGCAAAACAATTCAGGAGGATGTTTTAGATGCTGGTATGTCTGCTCATGGAGAAATGGGTGGAGACATCAGCAAATGTCCCTACTATACCGCCAAAATGGGTGAGTAACCAACATGCTGTTTTAAAGCTAAATGCTGGGTGATAGTTTGCTTCCTAAGCTTGGTTTTCTGTCTCTTTTGCATCACAGCAGCGTCGGGGGGAACAGCGTATTTTGGTCAGCTGGTCATGGCCGCTCTCAGACACCCGACGGGACAGGTCCTGTTTGCCACTTGGTTCGCCGCCTTGGCTGGACTAGCTGCGTGGTACCTGATGTGATCCAGCTGTTACCCGGCTGCTGTCAGAACAGAGGCGTGTTGAAAGGATCAACAGTGAGGAGACTGGAAAGCTTCCGCTAACTGACCATTTTATACAAATATTCAAATCAGGTCTGTGTTTTTATGTTCAGTTTTTAGTTGTAGCATTTCAGCTGTGTGATCTGAAGGACCATTAGGACACCAATTCCCTCCACAAAGCACACATTTTTTTTTAAAATATAAATATGGATAATTTTTTATTTTATTTCTCTACCTCCAACATGCTACCCTTCCATTTGGTGCTTTTCGGTGAGTTCAGGTGCATCTAAAGATATGTTATAGCTGTTCTCTGACTGAAGTTGACCTGCTGCTGTAAATTATACTCTATGATAATGAATACTGTAACAAGAAAAATAAATTAATCTTTCCAGTTGACCCTCACAATTAGATATAAGCGTTAAATGCTGCAGAATGTGAGACATTGGACCACTTTTATACATCAAAAATAGCCACCATCATGTTACCATCAAAAATAAACATTTATTTATTTTTTGTGAAGGACCAACACAGAATACCACAGAAATGTGAAGTGGATGAAGAAGGATCCTCTGTTTTTAAAATCTTTATGTGAAAATCTAAAAACAAATGTGGAGTGCATTTGTATCCAAGTCCTCCATGCTCTCTAGAAGCAACTGCTGGTGCAGTTTCACCTGCAAGTCTTTTGGAGTATCTCTCTACCAGCTTTGGACATCTGCAGACTGACATTGTTACCCATAAATCTTTGCAATTCAGTTTAGGCTCAGATGGATTGGACTGATAGCCTTTGTGAACATCAATGCTTCCAAGCCATGCCACAGATTCTCAGTTCGGTTTAGATCTGGACATGACTAATGGCTTTCCTGTTCAACAGATTTTCCCACTCGAGTGGTGGATCTCTGCAGCTCCTCCAGAACTACCGTGGCTGCTTCTCTTATTAATGCTCTCCTTGCCCAGCTTGTCAGTTTAAGTGATTGGTCACGTCTCAGTAGGTTTGCTTTTCTGTCATACTCCTTCCATTTTCATAACAGGGCTCTGGATATGGTCAAAGCTCTGGATTTGATCATCTAACCCTGCTTTAAACCTCTCTAGACAACTGCGCACACAGGATTTTATATAGGGTTGAGTAACAATGGGTGGCGCATTCTTTGGATTTTTACTTAAAAAAACAATTTTCTTCTGCTTCCTAATTATGTGCTTCATTGTGTTGGTCTCTCACCAAAAAGATCAATAAAATACCTGGAAGTTTGCAGGTGTAGCAGGACAAATTGTAAAAAGGTGTACAATTGCCTTTTTAAAGCCACTTTTATATTTTATACCATAAGCAGAAATTATGCACGTCATATCCGGATGTTACGACCCCACTCGGTCACCAGCCGTAACACCGGGACATTTAGCGTTCAGGTTTATTTTGGTAATGTAAAGCCATTTAAGTTCCTTAACTGAATACCCTATCATAAACACAAGCTCAGTAGTGTTTTTTTTCCCCACAAAGTACACATTCCTGCTCCACGTCGTTGTTTTTCCCTTCTCCGACCAACAAGTGTCTTTGAAGCAAAGTCCCATTGACCCTTTCTTCCAATTCTAGATGAATAAAATCTCTATACCCCTTAAATAACACGTTGTTTTAGCTAAAACACTGTTGCTGTATGTGTTTGTGTGGTGTGGGTGAGCATAAATGATTGTCACAGCATCGTTTCATAACATAATTACTTTGACAGGCCTAGATCCCCCCCTCCCCCATCCAAAGCTGTAATTGACAACATGATGGTACATTAGCTTATGAGTTCAGGGTTTAACATACCTCTTGTCTACCATAGGCAAAGCCTTGCTGAGGCAAGGGTTAAACAGATACGCATCCATATATTTTATACTGTATTTTATCCCTAAATATAATGTGAAAATGGTCACATTTTATTATATTCTCGTCACGCTCCGTTTCCAAGGAGGTTGCAGCATGTCTGCACTGTGGGACAGGTGATGGCAGCCAAAAAACCTTCTTTGAAAAGTGGATGATTATTCGATGGTATTCTGATTCTCACAGTGGTAAAATACCAACTATTACTCTCTACTGTAGTGCATGCTAACTTCAGCTAGTCCTTAGTTTCAGAAACATGCGACGGCTTACCTGCGTACTCTTTATTTAACTGCATGGTTTAATTTCCGAAATTAAATGGCGCTTAACCTGCAACAGGAGCTCTTATATGGACGCAGATATTACCACAGCAGACTTACCTTGTGGGTGTTTTGTATGAAATGCTAATATATTGATCCTGAACCAGCTCAGCTCGTCTCCATCTATTTTCAACACATCATTTATACAGTGTGCTGGGAGAGGATTCACATTCCCAACTCTGTTTAGCTTTGTTCAGAGTTGAGTAGAAACACTTTGTGCTGTATGGCAGTATAATTGCACTGAAGTTTAGCATTCGCCCAGATGGCGCACTGATATTTTAGGAGCCTTTTGGAGTAGTTTTAATATTGATTACCCAAAGACGTGCTGTTTGTTAAATTTCTGCCTGGTGCATGTGCTGTGCATTTGCACAATGTGTTTACTTTCACATGCAGATAGATGTGCAGCGTTTCTATGCTGGTGCAGCTGCTTGGTTGCAAACATGCCAATGATTAACAGCGAGTTTGTTTATGAAAGTCTCAGGTTCAGCACAATGAATTGCATATGATGGGATAAAACAGGAACTGTTTGAAATGGTTTTGTAAGCCCATGTTTTATTGCTTTCATATGGTCCAAGGATGGAGTTTGCATCAATATTTTAGGACCTACTGAAGGGACACCATCTGCAGCCATAAATGAGAATGTTTGACTAAAGCGTGCTCATTTTTAATCCTTTTATTCACTCTGCTCCTAATTCCTTTGTATCCAATTGGAGATGTGACTAGCTAGAGCACTTTTATTGTAGGAGTGTAAACCGAGAGTTATATTGTGTTGTGAATAGCAAAATAAAAACCGTTTTACTCTTCCTGTTTTGTTTTGTGGTTACTTCTTGTGGTAGCTCTTTATTTTTCCCACTGCATGATGCTGCCACCACCAATGTTCTATTTTAGGAAATGGTGTGTTCATGGTCCTGTGCAGCGTTGTTTTTCCCTCTACACATTTCAGAGCACCATCTTCTACATGCTTGTTGTAGCCCCTACAGGGTTTGTGACAGATATATGGCTTCTTGCCTCCATTTTCTAAAGGCCAAATTTGAAGAACTAATGGTTATCCTATTGACAGATTCCCCTAGCTCAGCTCTGGATCTCTGCAGTTCCTCCAGAGTTACCATATGCCTCTCGGCCCAACAGATTTACCTTCACAAGTGGAGCATTATGACTGACGTTATGCTACGCTTGATATTTATAAAATAAACTTTATTAGAAACTGCTTTGTGATTATTTCAGTTGTTATGGACACGGAGACAAAAATGAAAAGGAAAAAATAAGAAGCGAAAAAGAGAATTCTAAATAAAAAGACTTCTAACTAACTTTGAACGGCCTTGACAGTTTTGGTGGACGGCCATGACTAAGATTTTTAGCTGTTAAATACTCGTTTTCATACAAAGTTTAAAGCTTGGGGTATTTTTATTTCCAACCTAAGCCTGCTTTAAACTCCACAACTAAGAGGCTAAATTGAATAAACACCATTTGTTTTTGTTTTTTTTTATATTTTCTTGTAACATGTTTTGAAAACCATGTATCATTTTCCTTCCACTTCACTATTATACGTTACTTTTTGTTGGTCTGTCACATAAACTTTAATAAAACCTATTGAAGCATGTGGTTGCAATGAGCATAAGTTTAAAGGGTATAAATACTTTTACAAGGCACTGTCGCTGTCTAGGGAGCCTTGATCAGTCTGTCCCTGCTAAAAAGTAAAAGCGACTGCCAAAATAATCATCAATTATCAATTAAAACAGATAATGACCAGAATAAAATGCCTAATCAAATCAATAATCCCTCAACATTTTTTTCCTTCCATCCTGAAAGAAACATGCAAAAAAAAAAACATTTTAGCAGCTATAAGGTGACCAAGTTAGGAGACATTTTTAAATAACTGATACCTCAGAGCTAGAGGTAAAAAAATGTTTTTTTTTTAAGCCAGCCAGCCTATATGTTTATTAAAACGTTACAGAATATAGTTTCCATATGATACATGGTTGAATACTTGTTTTACAACTGTTACATCGTTTTTTGCAGCACATAACAAAAAAAAAAGTATTAAATTGATGTTTCTGTCATTAAGAGTTTACAGTTCAAGGGTTCAACAAATTTCTCCTTCATGGACAAGTGACTGTCCATTGTAAGACCTTCCAACAATAAAACTCATGTTGTCCATGATGATGTAATCTGACTTCCACCTGAGCTGACAAAAGAAACGTAAAATGAAAGACAAAGGCCATACACTGCAGTGAATTAGCTGGATTTAATCCTTACTAGACTCTTAACTGTTCTTGTAGTCTTTTTCACTATGATAATATTTGTGGTATCTGTCTTTAGCGTTGTGTTTTGGTAACAACCAGATGACCAGCATGCACCGAGTGCTGCAACAGATGTCTTTGTGGTGATTGACCGACTGGCGCATCCTCTCTGGATCTGTGGATCCACTTCCACTGGAACCGAAATCCTTTGGATGTTTTACTACAGGGCTGGCTAGAAAACGTGTTTGTGATCCATCCAAAAAAATAAACCAACACTTCAAGTCTACCAGTCTTCTGCCACCATTTATATTGATACGGTCCTTGCTTTACATCCTCCTCTTTGCTTATTCAGGCTTAGTTCCAGGAGGATCTTTTACCTTGGAAAAAAAAAAAAAAAAACATGAAACAAACTTAAAATTGCTTTCTATTTATATTAATTAGCTGGAGGTGTAATTAAATGCAGGAGAGCATGCTCATGTGTCTATGGCAGCCACAAACCAGATACTATAAAGTGCCACGTTTTGTACTATAGCACACATAAAGACTGGTCTAAAGCAACTAATTTTACACAAAAGCCATACCTGGTTTGTGGCTGTCAGGAAGAGCTAAATAATTTCTTTAACTTGGAGAGGAAGCCCTCCTCTTTCAACTCTGCTTCCTTCTCGACATGCCTGCTTTTCCCTGCCTTAGACTGCCCACCACTGCTGCCCCCACCTGGACAGATATTAACACTGCAACTAAGTACAACTTTCCTTTTTAAGAGACCTGGGAGATTTCTAAAAGAAAAGGATTTTCAGTGGCTAAGGGAGGAAAACAGAAGCATTATAGAATGAGATGGTCCTCATACCTGTGCTGGTGTTTGTGACTCCATTCACCGTCCCTTCTACCTCTGTCTCATCCTCAGCATAGTTCATTAAAAGAGATTTCTGCCTATCTGTCAAAGTCCTACAAAAGAAAACATTTAATTTGAAGTTGTATTTTGGGAACACCACAATTAGCCTGTGTACCTGAACTAGGTAGAAAAACACAGAGTCAAATGTGGAGTCTTACTTTGGTATTTTTACTTTGACATGGACATAGTGATCTCCAAAGCCATAGCCGCTGACGCGAGCAATTCCTTTTCCTGACAGACGGATCCTCTGGTCGGCCTGGACCCCCGCGGGAATCTGAAGATGAAAAATTCAGTCTTTTTTTTTTTTTTTACCGTTAAAGACTGAATCCTTCCTCTTTAATCAGATTATGCCTTCACTTACTGACAAATTGAGTGTTTCATAAAGTCCTTGTGTCCTGGCTGTGCCTCCCAAAATGGCTTGTGCCACAGAGACATAAAGATCTGAGTGAATGTCAGCACCTTCCCTCCTGAACACCGGGCTCTTTTGAACCTGGACAAAATAAAAATGATAGAGTCAAAATTTCACAATGCAACACCTTTTATACTGTTCTGTGTTAATGGAAATGTCAAACTTCAGTCCACAGAAGATCATTTCTATGCACGTTAGCTTTGCCCTCAGTTCTGCTGTAGATACCAACCCGAAATGTGATGAAGATTTCCTTCTTTCCGACTGGCATTCTGACTGTCTGACCATCCTCCACTCCTGACAAGCAGAAAAATGCAAACAATATTTTGTGTTTAAAAAGGCATAAAGTATGAATCTTTCTGGTGGAAATTTAGCAATCTCTAAAATCTGGTTCCTTAGCAGAGTTACAGTGCCGTGCAAGGGTGTTTGTACCTTTGCTTTTGTATTGTTTTATCTGGTAGACTAATAAAACGTAGTGCATAACTGTGAAAGAAAATTTTTTAAATGTTGTGCGCAGCTGACACGTAGTGGTGGCGGCAGCATCTCGCTGTGGTATGACTGTGTGTTCCCTGTATGGACAGGGAAGCTGGTCAACATTGACGAAAAGATGGATAGGGCGACATACAGGGCAACCCTGGCGAAAAACCTGTTAGATACTGCTAAAGATCTGAGACTGGTGCAGAAGTTCACCTTTCAGCCTGAGAAACCTACAGCCAGAGGCATAGATTCATGTGTTGAACTGATCCAGACAAGGTCAAGACCTAAATCCAATTGAGAATCTGTGGCAAGATTTGAAAATTGCTGTTTACAGCAGGGCTGTACAATATCAGAAAATCTTGCGATGGCGTTATCAGTTGCGATATATGCCTATTATCTTCTTTCCTTCGTTTTTCATCTGTGCTTCCTTCTGTGACCTTTAGCATTTGCAATTTGCGCCCGGTGTGAGCATCTGCTGCCGTGAGACTCGGTCCAACTGGCTGCATATGACATTAGCATGAAAAACGCAAGTTCATAACACTTGGAATATATTAGCCAACAATTATCGCACTGCAAACTGTCCTATGCAAAATGAATATTGCACATACTGGCTGGGCTGGAGCCGTTTTCCAAGGAGGAATGGACAGGTATAACTGCAGCGAAAGATGCTTCTACACAACACATTTTTTCTTTCACTTCACAATTAAGCACTATTCTCTGGTGGTCCACCTAAAATATAAAGGCTTGTGGTTGTAATGTCACAAAAAGCAGTTCATTTGTTTTGCTCAAACACAAAATCTATTTGGCAGATTTATAAATCATAGTTAGTAGGTTAGACTGAAGTTATTTAAACATACAGAAAAATCTATTCCTCTCAGATCTTCTGTGACAAACTAGTTTCTGTAGTTGGACACCCTTTTAAAATGTTTCCAATCATACCAGGCACTAATATTCATAACTAAATCTGGCTCAAGGTAAATAGAACCTATAAGAGGCAAAGTGTAATAGTTCAGTATTTGTTCCCAATGTCCCAATACTAAACTGGTGTGTAAATGCAGCTGCAGTGTTGTTATGCAGAGCACAACGTGCCCACCTACACTTCAGTGTTGTTACAAGTCAGATATTCTATTGTAAGGATTGTCATGCTCAACTATGACGAGAAAAAAAACATTTTTGAGGTAACGTTGACCTTGTAAAGAGTAGCGAGCTGAATCGATACACGAGACTGGCAATACTTGTGAACAACAGATGGTGTCATCCAGGACATGTCACTGTGAAGTCTCATCTCTGCAGTCCAGATATTGAACCGTTGGCAGTAAGTTTTTGTCCATATTATTTACCCAGAGAGTTCACCAGTGTTATTTTGGCAACAGTTTACGTTCCACCTTCCGCTGTTGCAGACACTGCATGTGATGCCATCAGCTCAGTTGTTGCTAAGCTACAGACACAAAACCCCAATGCTTTTGTGGCAATTTCTGGTGATTTTAACCACGCTTCACTCTCTGCTACATTGGATTTGTTTTATGCAAATGTCAAGGACTCATACATCTCTACAGCAAGACCTCCTCTAGGCAAATCAGATCACAATCTTGTTTTTCTCTGCTCAAAATATAAGCCCCTTGTTCAGAGGCAAC
>JAHUTJ010034552.1:0-16670 GCA_036250325.1 Characodon lateralis
TATTAGATATGTGCATATTGTACATTGTAAATTGTAAATTTGTATATTCTGTAATGCAAAAACAGAACAAAAGAGCAAGTGTACCGAAGTCAAATTCCTTGTTTGTATGCACAAACTTGGCAAAAAAGCTGATTCTGTTTATTATTGGTTAGTTTAATATCACATCTATTTATACACTTCCAAAAAGCTTTATGCATACACCTCATTAAACATTAAACCATTGTTAAATTTAGTGATTCCTCCACCATAATGTCATCATAGTCCTCGTCCTTGTCCAGAAGTTGGTAATCCTGAGACAACATTGTACCAACAATTCCTCCAACCATCCTTAATATCATTGCTCTGATACAGGGAACAACACACAGAGTATAAAGGCAAACAACAATAACACAGGAATGACAGGGCTCATGATTTTCAAAAACAGTTGCCTCCACGGTCCTGAAGTAAGCCACGAAAAAAGGCTTCCTCGGCCGGGATGGACATCCTGCTGCATACCCCTTTTAATTTAATTTAACTGGCATATAGCATTGCTAACTCTGTGTCCATCTTCGCTGTTGGTCTCATCAGGGATGTAGGTGCAGTAGGTCTCGTTCAGGAGAGCGCAAGCTCCCACAACCAAAGCCATCAGCAGGTCCAACACCATCCTGTTCTGCAACGCCACGGTTCGAAGAGCCGTGACTTCTGTGGACAGTCATGTAAGAGCTTTTGTGGTTGCATTAACAAACAGTCCCCGTCGATAATCTATAGTTTCCAATCTTATTATATATACATTTATCCTATTTATTTTAGTATATATTATTATTCGGACTCTGCTCTTTTTTTATATTTATATAATAGGGGTATAGTTATTATATATATTTTTGTAGCCTACCATCAAACCAAAACAGAATTCCTCAACAGGCCCCCAACATCTCCCAGAAAACAGGCTTCTAGATCAAACACCTAGTTTTGATCCGGTTTTCCGCATTGAGTTCTACTCTCGGAGATTGCAGGGGTTTAGACTGAGATTTGATGGGACCTAATATCCAAATCAGAATTCCCTACGACACACCTCAGCAATCAACAACTTTATGTTAACACCAGCAAGGTTTCGGGTTGTCTTACTGAGTGAATCATGTGATTCTGCATTCATACACACCCACTGTATTATCAGGCCTCTTCAAAAACAACAGTTCTGTTAAACGCCAAGGTTACCCGCTTGTGTATTTCTCTTTACATACTTAATTGGTTCTGTCTTACCTGTGCGTTCGTTCACACTGTCTGTCGGAACACATTGCATTGATACACCCCCCGGTGCCCCGCGGTCGATTCGGCGGTTGCCAACACAGAATTCACTGTGCAGGATTTTCGTTCTCCAGACGTTCTGAAGGCTGCGCAGACTGAGACCCCACACGCACCGCAGGGTCCCGGGCGGCAGATTTCTAGCGATCCGGCTCAGAGGACCAAAGAAATGATAGAGTTAGAAAGCTGATAAACACAGACAAGTGTAAAATAAGACACAAGTGAACAAAGACAGTCCTCTGCCAGAACAGAGACTTCTTTCTCACAAAGGGAGAAATCCTGCACCAGCCTTTTATTTACAACTCACATTCCTACAAGCAAAAAGCGGGAATTGGTTCAGCCAATTCTTACAGAGATCTCAACCTAAAAGTGTAGTCATTCACATATATGGTATAAGCTTGTTATGCCCAGAGAGTGATCCACTTCAGACAGCATTCCTTCACCTTCCGCAAACACTTTTTCACACTAAAAAAGCAATCATAGGAATCATCTTAACTATAGTAGAACTTCAGACATTAACATGATTTAAACTAAACAATGATAACTTATATAACATTTTCCAACAAGATATAATAATTGCAATGTTGTATTTTTTTTTGCTCAGAAAGAGTTACTGTTCATTTTATCACTGGTAAAACTCAATTTGTCAATTGCAAGTTTTTCTGTATAGGTAGAGCAAAATGACAGTTACTAGACAAATAAGCAGAGAAGCAATATGTGATCCACACTTTTAATATTAGTCCAGGAACTGCTGTTCTCTAAAAGTTTATATATTAAATGAATCAGTATATAAACTAGCAATGTTAGGTAAATTGATTTGCGTGAATATGATTTTTGCATTATCACCTAAAAGAAAAACAATCAACCCTTGTCAGATACTGTTATTAGTCCACTAAACTATAGCTGCTGCAAAGAGATTGAGAAAGTGTTTGAGATTCAGCCGAGGAGACTTGTCATTTTTTAAAGCTGTGAAGATGGGGCCACGGATCGATCTAGCTGTCTGTCTAGGTTTCTGTAAAACCAGGAAAGTAAGTCATGTTTTCTTGCTCCGTCAACATTCCCATCCTGGAAGATCTTGATTGATCTGGAAGGCTGTCGGATTGGAAGCTCAGTGTGCAGATGTGAATGAGAAGCACCTTGTCATGGCCCGTCAATCACGACCAATACACTCACACAGACACACACACTGAGCGCCTTACACACTTCACAGATTTAACTTTTCCCTACGGGAGAGTAACCAGCAGAATATTTAGTTCCCCCACATTACCAACCATCCACAGATGTACATCTGTGCACAGACAAACACACAGAGAGGAATTCAGTAATCTTACCTCTTTTTCCCCAACCTTCTCAGTCTCTCTCTTTCATTTAGTAATCTTTGAGGTTTTTGACAGGAGCACACATCGTTTTCTTACCTCCTTTTTCTGGTTTCATCACCATCCCTCTGATCAGCCTTTGAAAAACATGACGGCACACTGATGTAAGATGTCTTCCAGCCCGCAAAACAGCCTTGGAAAAGCAACAATCATGTTTGGACTTAAATTAAACCTCCAAAAAGAAGAAGAGGTCTGACAAGCCTGAGTACACCAAATCTTTTCAATTAATGATATTCTAAAATATCCATTGTCAGAAGTAAAGTCACAATTAATTTTTACTGGCTGCACTTTAAACTTTTCAAGTGTTCAACATATAAAAACCACATTCAATCTGAGACCAACATAATTTAAGTGCCCAAATATACCACAGAGAAAAACATGTTAAAATTTCTGGCCGGAAAACTATTGTGGAATGTAGAAAAAATTTAATTGCACACAATAATTGGATAAACTTATCTGTATTATTAAACGGCACACTTGTAGTTGTTTTAAGCCAGGTGAATAAAAGGATGGAAATGTTGTAAAATGGTAGAAACCATAAAAGAAAATGTATGTATTTTGACAAAACTAGATTGACCTACTGCTAATTCAACATTGCTGGTGGTTGAGAGATTACTGTGTCTTTGAAGATAGGCCAAGAGAAAAAAACAATTTTTTGCTGTTTGTATTTGTCTGTTCTCATTGAATGTTTAACAATCAGAAAGTGCTTCTCTTGTTAATGTTTCCACATGTCTCACCATGTCATTCCATAACAACAATTAATTTTAAAGATAACGGCACACAGAGTTATAAGTGACTCCTATTTAAGCTATGTTTAAAAGTAATTGGATGGTTCTTTTGTGGGATTTATGGGTTTAACTGTTTGAAGCATGAGAAAGTAAACCAGGAAAATTATCCCCAATTGTGGAAACTGGTTTGGATCTCAAAAATTTGTTAAACTGAACAATGTGAACAGCAGGGATGTCAAACTCAAATACACATTAGGCCTTAAAAACTTGATATTTAATATTAGTTGAAAATGTCTACAATTGAGAAAATGTACCTTTAAGATGTAACAACAAACCTTTTTATATAAAAGCAGGCAAAGTTTAATACTAAGCATATGTAAAAATCTAATGTCATATATAAGATTTATTTCTTAAATAAAATAAGAAATATTTTTTGCCTCTTTGTCGAATTATCAAAATTGTACATGTGTGGGTTACCCAGTTTTCAAATACTTTGGTGTATTTTCATTTGTTGTGGTTTATCACCATCCAGACACCCCTGCTTTTAATTTAGGTCAATACTGCATTCTTTTGTATTTTATTTGGGGTGGATTTCTGCACCCCAAAGTATATTTAGGATGTGATGAGTATCAATCTACGTATGTGTTCACCTGCCAGATCATCAGTTGTATGGATATTGCTATTTTGACTGGTGAAGCTGAGCTGTGGAGCTATGATTTGTACATTAAAACACCTGCGTTAATTACCATGAATGTGCTCATGTATACAGATTATACAGTTGATGAAATGTCTGTGTTATTAATGTTGAAGGTTTTGTATTCCCCTTGTGTCCTTTCAGTTGATTACCTGGCAAACAACATGGTTACTGTGTAGAGGCTAGTTTAGTTAGCCTAGCAATGCTGTGTGAATGCTGGTGTCAATAAACCTTGTAAAATACAGTAATTGCATGTCGAAGTTTGAGTGGAACACTGTTTTATCAGTCAACCACACCCTTTGCGGTGGGAGTTATTAAACTAAAGGTGGTTAGTTTAATAAAACCTAACAGTACACCTTGGTTTCCTGCTTGGTTACCCTGAATTTTTGAACTTTACAATTAATTGAAGAGTTTTGACCTTTTTTTAGATAAGATATTCCAGGATATGGTATCATAAGTGGCACAGCTAGTCACAAGATAACAGTTCATATTTAAAATCTGAATCATTTTATTGGCCAAGATTGTGTGCACAAACAAGAATTTTGACTTCAGTTTCAAGTAAGTCTGGGCGATATGTAACATTTTTCCAACCGATATTCATCCGTCCAACAAGTGACATTGGGCAATATATTCCCGCAGGTGACATTTGGACTTTTTTTTGGCCAGAGCAATGTAAACAGCCACAGACTGATTTGCCCATTTTGAACACAAATGTCCAAAAACGGAGGAACTATTTATCAAAAAAAAAAAAAACACGTCACATCTTTGGGGTAACTTTGGCTTTGAACCGGATGAAAGAGGTAAACCACAGGATGTAACTAAAGTGGTGTGCCGCTTGTGCAGACATATAGTGCCAGGAAAGGCCTCGAACACGACGAATTTGTATGAGCATTTACGCATTCACCATCCAGCTGAGTATGCTATGCTATGCTATCAGTCGCGTACTCGCGACCAGCTGCGTGTCACTTATAAAACAGTTTGATGTGAAGACTTTTTCGTCAAGCACTTTATTGGTATTGGTATTGATATGTGGTCATAAAAGTCCGGTGGAGCCTGGTAGCTCCTCTGGCAACGTGGGACAAAGCTGGGTCTTCAATGAATAGCCGATCTTGCCACTACGGTGGATTGCACCGGAAGATTCCCCGCCACAGTAACCAGATAGTGCTCCAGGTGACCGGGAAGACCTGGTCGCTCCTCTCGCAACGACGGGTGCAACAGTGGGTTCGGGTCATCGCTTCAACTGGGTTCGTTGGATAGATGCAGCATACGTTTAGGAGGTGACACATAAGGACCCGAACACTACTCTGGAGTTTATGTGAGTACTCACTATTTTTATTTAGCTCAATAGAGCGAACAGGCTGCATTGTTTTTGGCCACACCGCTCCCGAGCTACAATCAGGCCTGCAACGTGGGGTTAATGTGCATATGCTAATTGGGTTGAACAGTGAACAGCGCTGATTTTTATTTGGGTTCATTATTTTATGTTACCAGCTGATGTAGGAATAAAGATTGGATCCACAGGTTAAATTGTGTTTGTATGTACTGTAAAAATTGTATGTTGTATGTGCCAAGATTAATTGGAAAGTATCCAAATATTATGCACATGCCAAGACTTAGTTTAGTTTCAAGTGAAGTTGGATTAGCATACCTGTTTGAGGAGGTTAAACTAATTTGTTACAAACTGTGCCTTAATCTTGTTTATTTAAGGGTGTATTCACACCAGGAAAGTCATTTGGTCCGCTTGTTTGGTCCAAAAGCGAACTTTATTTTTTTCATTTGGTGCGGTTTGTTTTCACATTGTACTTTTTGCAAGTGAACTATTACTTGTAAACAAATCACGCGGGTGACGATCATGGCTCCAATTGTACAGAAATGACGGGGGCGGGACAGAGCACAGACCCGGAAATTGAGGAAAACAGCTGTAGACGTGCTGCGTGCAGCACCTGTGTTCTGCATAATTGTGCCGTTATTACAGCTCCAATATTATTGTGAGTGTAAAGAGCAGCTCATTCAACACAGACTTTGAGACGTTCCATTTACAATTTTGGAACCCTGTTGGAGAATGCGTGGTGAATGCCGACATTCTCTATGTGCCTTGTCCCACAACAAGCCAGTAGCGTTGCTAAGCAAGACACAGTTTATCAGGTATGATTACCTTACAACACACACCTTTGCTACTGGCTACGGTGGGTTTTTATGTCCAAAGAGACGTACGCTTTTTGTAGTTGGTTCGGATTGGGGCCGGTTTGTATCATAAGCGAACTGCAACAGAGTCCGTTTGGAAGTGGACCGAGAAAACCTCAAAAAGTGAGTCTCGGTCCGGTTGTTTGGTCCGGACCAGGGTTCGCTTGATTGTATTCACACCTGCACAAAAGGTCCGGACCAAGGAGACCAAGGGAAACAAACTCTGGTCCGTTTAAAGCAGACCAAAAGTGGCAAGTGTGAATACACCCTAAAATATTTTCTTTTACATCTCTAATAAATTAGAGATTGTTTAGAAACATTGTTTGGTTATTTGGACTATCCGCAGGGGAGGGGGGGGGGGGGGGGTAGTTTTATNGGGGGGAGAGAATTTGAATGTTGTGAAATAGAAAAACTAAAGTAAACATTTACTAAGGGAAATAATAGAATATAGTTGAAATCAGGGCACTATCCTAGGGGAAAGGTTAAGGGAACTCCTACGCAGAGATCAATACTAAGGCTCCCGTCCTTAACCTGCTCGGTGATTGAAGTGACAAAACAGCCCTGAAAAAAAGGTCTCACATGGTTTGTATGTCTGGTACTCGCTTCAAGGGATGTATACTCCCTCAGTGATTATCAGTAGACTATGTGCCACCATTCTGATTCTGATTCTGGTGTCTATCTGATAGAGTGTGCAATAGCAGGTGTCCAACCCTGAATCTAAGCATGGTTGCAGCAATCTAATCGCTGCTGTTACAGTACGTTGCAAAATCAAACCCAATGCACTAAACTTTATATCAATCTGTAGGTCACTGAGGATTATTATCCCTTCCTAAGAAAAGTGAAAACATTAGCATTTATACCTTGTCAGTACGGTGTGTGTGTGTATAAAAGCTAGTAAATAAGGTTATTCCTAACATGTTCATCAGAGAGACAGTCTGGGGGAAGAAACTGTCTCTGTGGTAGCTGTTTTTTGATATAACGCCTTGTAATGTCGACCTAAAGGTAAAAGTCTAAACAGTTTGTGTCCAGGATGTGTGGGGCCGGCAAAGATCTTAGCTGCCCTTTTCCTGACCCTAGTCTTTTACAAGTCCTGTATAGTGGGATGGACAACCCTGAGGAACATCAGGGCTGACATTTGATAATGAAAAAAAACAAAATGCCCCTTAATAAATTCACTTAACAAGAAGAACAATGAGAATCAAAGTGCAACTTTTATTTTCTTGCAAAATTTGAGAACGGACAGAGGATACACCCAAACCAGTGTCTCAGCCTGCCGACTTCACTGCAGACAGGGACACGGAGACCTTTTATAGTTCTATGCTGAGAATATAATTCACATACAGAGTAGACAAGGAGATAAAACAGTCCTTGAGCATCAGATATCTAAAAGCAGGTCAACATTATGTGAAGCCCCGGAGAGAAGAGGGCGGGATCTTCTCTTGGGTAAACACTACCTTTATATCCGAAAGGCCTTGCATTCCAGGCGTCTGTAAGTGTGGCATTCTGAGCTGGCAAGAGTAGATCTAGTCTAAACTGGACATTTTCAGTCTTTTCCTTCCCATAGAAAGGACTCCTAGGACTCCACTGTCGCTAAATGCTCATCCAGGAGGAGTGAATGCTACAAATCTCTGACTCGATGCAATCTGCTGGGTTTCCTTAGACAGAAAAACGTTTTATCCAATTTGAATAAATAACTGAATCTGACTGCACTGTTCAATGGTTAGGATTAATTGGAATGTATGTACCTGACTTTTGTGAAGTGCCTTGAGACGACATGTGTTGTGAATTAGCGCTATATAAATAAGCTGAATTTAATTGAATAGTCAACAAGCAGAAACAAAAAAAAAAAAAAAAAAAACAGAGTTCAGGCGGGCAACCTGGTGGTCGTCCTGTGCGGGTACAAAGTCCAGGCGAGTGACCCGGTGGTCGTCCTGTGCAGGCACAAAGTTCAGGCGGGCGAACCGGTGGTCGTCCTGTGCGGGCACAAAGTTCAGGCAGTCGACCCGGTGGTTGTCCCATGTGGGCACAAAGTTCAGGCGGATGACCAGGAGGTCGTCCTGAGCAGGCACAAAGTTCAGGCTCGAGCCAGGATCTGCAACACAGAGACCTGGACAGTTGGCGGCGAAGACGTGGAGGCCGACAAAGACATAGAGGCCGTGGAGGCCGGCGACGGCGGCAAAGATGTGGAGGACGACAAAGAAATAGAGACCGTGGAGGCCAGCGATGACGGCGAAGACGTGGAGGCCGGTGTCAACGGGAACCTACAGGTTGTTCGTCCATGACCATCACGGCGCCTGGTGAACCCTCAGAGGCAGAGACAGCGCCTGGCAATCCCTAAGAGGCTGAAGCAGAGCCTGGCAATCCCTCAGAGGCAGATGCAGTGCTGACGGAACCCTCGGAGGCAGATGCAGTGCCAACGGAAACCTCGGAGACAGATGCAGCGCCGACGGGACTCTCGGAGGCAGATGCAGAGCCTGGTGGACCCTCGGAGGCAGGAACAGGATCAAGTGGCAGTTCATCCTCGAATCCTTCAGCACCGGATTCAGAGGTCATGACGAGGATGAGTTTCTCCTTGAACCGCTCAGGAACAGGATCTGGTGGCGGATCGTCCTCGAACCCCTCATCTTGGGGTTCAGAAATTAGGACGAGGACCAGTCTCTCAGTGAACCCCCGGAAGACCTTGAGGCCAGGAGCAGATGCTGAGGCGCCGCGTCGACCCTCAGTGGCAGGAGCAGGAGCCGAGGCGTCGCCGAGACCCTCAGTGGCAGGAGCAGGGCCTGAGACCTCGCCGGGACCCTCAGTGGTAGGAGCAGGACCTGAGGCATCGCCGAGACCCTCAGGGGCTTGAGCAGAAGCTGAGGCATCGCCGAGACCCTCAGTGGCTTGAGCAGATGCTCAGGCATTACCGGGACCCTCAGTAGCATGAGCAGGCCCCGAGGCATCTGGCTGACTTCCAGCAGCAGCGCTCTGCAGACTTGGCATTGGCTGCTCTGCAGCAGCACTCAGAGGATCAGAGATGAATGAAAGTGGGCGGCAGTAAAACTGCCTTACGACAGTGCTATAGTTCTCCTCTATTTCTCTAATCTTGTCATTAAGCTCAGGAGCCGGCAGGTGTCTCATCGCCACCTCCATCTGCTGCTGAACCCAGCGATCCCTGGGGCTCTCCTGCCTTCCGTCCGCGAGGTCCAAGTTTGGCGGAAACATTCCATCACGACTTGTGTAGAGGAGGACGCCGGAATGCAGATGAGCGGGCAGCATGATGGTAAGTAAATGTTTAATAAACAAAATTTACTTCCGTGGCAAAACAGACATAGGCAGGCTGGAAAGACAGCCTTGGCATGAGTAACGGACATGACATGAACAGAGGAATGATCCAAAATATTTCCGCGAGGAATGAACAGAACAGATGTGTATATATGGAGCAAGAAGCAGGTGAAACGAGGAGACTGAATGCTTAGTTGAGGTGGACCGAATGAAGTTGATTGAAAACAGACAGAAGAGAACAAAACATGGCTGTAGCTAAACAGAGATTCTCAAATGCAAACTAATAGAAATACAACTAGTAAACCATGAAGTCAAAGCACCACCAGAAACATGATCTAAAAATCTAACTTTACAAAACATGAACTAGAAGACAAAAACTAAAGCATGACCAGGAAAATAATCAACAGAAACATGATTCAAAACCTCAACTGTGACAAGCATAAGAGGAAAAACCCGCAACGAAAAACCAAACAACCCCAAATCATAACAAGGTTGGACTGAGATGATTGTTAGAGGAGACACTAGGGGCTTTTGATGTATTCCAATTTACAAAGTAGCCTGAAATTGTTGCTGCATTTTTGACATAGAGCGATACATCATCTACATATAAACAAATTTTATGGCTATAATGGCTGTTTTAATTACAAGAATACCTGTGTTTTGGCAAAATGTACCAATGGTAAAAAAAAAAAAAAAAAAAAGAAACAGTGAGGGGGATAGTGAGCCGCTCTGTCTGCTGCCTCTCTGAAGATTAAAACTATGAGAAACTCAAATATATGTTTCATGAAGACATTGGTTGTGTTATACAATATTCTGATCCATGTCAGGAAATGTTGTCCAAATCCAAATTTATATTGGGTAGCAAATAGAAATTTCCAATTCACCATCTGAAATACATTTTGACAGTCTTTTACTTTTCGGGTGTCGGCTAATTGGACCTGTTTTCCTTGTAAGGTGCCATTTCTTTATTTGTTGTGAATTAGCCCAACACAAACATATTAAATTAACCGAGCTAACCCTCAAGAACCCCTCATGACGACTACGAAATCGAGGCACGTGACGTCGCTCGGTACAGCGGAGCTGGGGTCCCACCCTGGAGCCAAGCCTGGGGTCGGGACTCGTCGGAGAGTGCCTGGTGTCTGGGTTGCTCCTCGCGGGACCCGGCCAGGCCAAGTCCGAACGAGAGACGCGAGACCATCCCCCAGTGGGCCCACCACCTGCAGGGGGAACCGTGAGGGCGGACGAAGGTGGAGACCTCGGCGGCCCGATCCCCAGATGCTTAGGCTGGCTCTAGGGACGTGGAATGTCACCTCGCTGGGGGGGAAGGAGCCTGAGCTTGTGCGGGAGGTCGAGAGATATCGACTAGAAATAGTCGGGCTCGCCTCCACGCACAGCGTGGGCTCTGGAACCCATCTCCTCGAGAGGGGCTGGACTCTCTTCTACTCTGGAGTGGCCCACGGGGAGAGGCGGCGGGCTGGGGTGGGTTTGCTTGTCGCCCTCCAGCTCAGCTGTCTAGTGTTGGGGTTTACCCCAGTGGATGAGAGGGTCGCATCCCTGTGCCTTCGGGTTGGGGAGAGGTCTCTGACTATCATTTCAGCCTACGGGCCGAGTGGTAGTGCAGAGTACCCGGCCTTCTTGGCATCCCTGTCTGGAGTGCTGGATAGTACCCCTCCCGGGGACTCCATTATTCTGCTGGGGGACTTCAACGCCCACGTGGGAAACGACAGTGACTCCTGGAGATTTAGTTTGCACAAAAAAATGTTGTCTGTCAATGTCTTTACAGCAATTTCCTTTCAGTTCTAAGATAATCCTTTTGAAATACTTATGTCACTGTTCTGTGCCTTTTTTAGGTTTTCAGGTTACTCGTACTTCTACTCATCGTCTTCTGCTTTATCCGGGACCGGGTCGCGGGGGCAGCAGACTGAGCAGAGACGCCCAGACGCCCCTCTCCCCGACACCTCCTCCAGCTCCTCCAGGGGGAGCCCAAGGCGTTCCCAGGCCAGCCAAGAGACATAGTCCCTCCAACGTGTCCTGGGTCATCCCCTGGGCCTCCTCCCGGTGGGACTTGCCTGGAACACCTCCCGGTGGGACGTGCCTGGTGACCCTCTACTCCGAGCCCCTCCCGGATGGCCGAGCTCCTCACCCTATCTCTAAGGGAGTGCCCGGCCACCCTACGGAGGAAGCTCATTTCAGCCGCTTGTATCCGGGATCTCGGTCTTTTGGTCATGACCCAAAGTTCATGGCCATAGGTGAGGGTAGGAACGTAGACCGACCGGTAAATCGAGAGCTTCGCTTTTCGGCTCAGCTCTCTCTTCACCACAACGGACCGGCACAGCGCCCCCATTACTGTGGCAGCCACACCGATCCGTCTGTCGATCTCCCACTCCATTCTTCCCTCACTCGTGAACAAGACCCCGAGATACTTAAACTCCTCCACTTGAGGCCAGAACTCCCCTCCAACTTGAAGAGGACAAGCCACCCTTTTCCGGTCGAGAACCATGGCCTCGGACTTGGAGGAGCTGATCTTCATCCCAGCCGCTTCACACTCGGCTGCGAACCGCCCCATTGCATGCTGTTGGTCTTGGCTAGAGGGGGCCAGCAGGACCACGTCATCTGCAAAAAGAAGAGACGAAATCCTCTGGTCCCCAAACCAGACCCCCTCCGGCCCTTGGCTGCGCCTAGAAATCCTGTCCANTCTGGTCCCCAAACCAGACCCCTCCGGCCCTTGGCTGCGCCTAGAAATCCTGTCCATAAAAGTTATGAACAGGACCGGTGACAAAGGGCAGCCCTGCCGGAGTCCAACATGCACCGGGAACAGGTCCAACTTAGTGCCAGCAATGCGAACCAAACTTCTGCTCCGCTTGTACAGAGACCGGATGGCCCCTAGTAAAGGACCACCGATTCCATACTCCTGGAGCACCTGTGGGGGACAGGGCATCACGAGGGACACAGTCGAATGCTTGGCATTCTCAGTTTCTTATATATTTTTTATATCCCTTTTCAGTTTTATACAGTTCAATTAACTTTTCCTGCAGATCCTTGGACCATTGTTCTACGTTCCCCATGACTCAGAAACCAGAAACGTCACTGCAGCATTAGGGTAAAGATGCAATGTTCTGTTAGGAGCCCAGAAACTCACTGACCTTTTATGCACACACACTGATTACAAGCAAAAAGATCACAGGTGCGGTTAGTTAGCTTTAGTAGCCATTCAGACCCATTTGTGTCAGTTTGTGTGCGTGTTATTAGGCCAAAATCGCCCAGGTCTGTACATTTTTGATAAGGGTCATTTAGGTAGTTTCTGTTGTCATTATGATTTAAAAAGACTAAACACTGTTGTTTGAAAATAAATGGCTTTACACAACAACTAACCATGAGCGAAAGAAAAGTTTTTGTGTTATCATTCATATTCTCTGAAAAATGGATAAAAATCCAAAATTTCCCAGGGTATGTAAACTTTTAAGCACAACTATAGATGGTGACTGGTGAAAGTTCATCTAACCCACCTGATCCAGTGATCGGGTGAAGGTGGATGAGTAGGTCGTTGTATTTTTAGTGGACCACCACATATTGGGGTAACTAGGTTTATTTCCCTGTAAGACATATTTAAGTAGATTTTTTGAGTTGTTTATTTTTTGTGAATAAAGTTCTCTCCGTTTTAAAAAAACTGTTTAGTAAAATAAGCTCATTCACTTTACAGAGCGCTTTGACATGAACTGACATGTATCTAAATTAGCAGTTTACCATAACAGCTTCATAGTCATAAACATTGCATTTGGACAAGCTTAGGTGCACAGTCTAGGGGAGTTCAATGTAGTGTCATGATAAAGGCCTTTCCATAGTCTTGGTCAGAATAGTGAGGAGGCAGTCTGTGCATTTTCTAACACTCCCCAGCAAACATGCAAAAGGGTGCTCTGGTCAGATGAGACCAATTTGAACTTTTTGACCAGTATGCAAAATGCTCAGAATGGTGGAAAACCATAGTAATCACCAAGGGTTTACCATCACGATTGCTTGCTTTACTTCAGCACTGAAAGTAAACTGTTCAGAGTTTTTGGGATTTTTCTGATGGACGGAGCTACACACAGAGCAATAATTTAAGAAATTCATTGGATGCTGACCATTTAGCAAGATAGTGACCCTAAGTAATGAAATGTTCCCCTGAGAATCTCTGACATGTTGCTTGGATGTTGAATTGCAAAAAGAATTAGGCTAGAAATCCAGTCTCTAGGTGTGCAAAGCAAAGAGACGTACAGTTGAAGACAAAATGATTTGCTCCTCATGAAAATGTAATTGTTTTAAAAGTATTTGTGAAGTGCTGTTAAATAAAGCGGAGTTTTTAACACAGCTTTCCCAGATACCTTAGGTTTATCTAGTTCTTTATCAGCAGTAAAGTATGTTTACTTTACTGGAGGATAAATAGTCGACCCAAATCCAATTTCGCTGCTGACCTATTTAGGTTTTCTTTCCCAATCGTCATATATTCTTCTTTCTTTACGATTCCTTCAAACTTCAAAAGATTCCTAGCTCCAGACGTCCTGAAGCCACCAATGTGTTTCTCTGTAGTGCTAGTGTTGGACTGTTCCTTTACGCTTTTCCAAATATAAGCAATATTTATATGGCCAAAGAGCTCCAGTTTTATTTCATCTGACTGAAAAACATGCTGCAGAACTCTAGTGATTGTGAGGTCTTCTGTGAGGCTACAGTTCCAGACTTGGTTGAGTCACTTATTAGTGTCTTCTTGGCAGTTGTTCTGGGTTCTTTAGAGACATTTGCAAATATATTCTTTATTATTGAGAGCAAAGTGTACTGGAGTCAAATACCTTGTTTGTCTGTACAAAATTGGTAATAAAGCTGATTCTGACTCTGATTCTGAACATTTCTTTTTTCGAGTCTAAACTGCTATCTTTTGGCACTTTTTTGGGATAATCCTTTTAAATTGACAATTTAAACCCTTTCTGAATTTCCTATACTGTGTACAGTTTGTTCCTAAACTGCACCCAAAAAGACCTTCAGCTGTAATTGCAGTTTTGACTCAGAGGTCTCAGGAGTACAAAGGTGTACTACCCTTTTTAAAACCATGTCCTTACAGCACCTCACAAATGTACACTAATGCACTTCTTTGTGTTCTGTCAGATAAAATCACAATAAAATATAGAAAACAGGTACAAGAATATAATTTGTGTTTATGACTATGGCAAAATGTGAAAAGCTAATGGGGTGTGAATACTTTTGCAAGTAAAGATCATAATCCATTTCATGAGGACTGTTCACTCCGTCTGTCTAGGCGATGAAGTCCAGCCAGCCGTCCACTCCGTTTAGCAGCTCCCGTTTCCGCAGCAGCTCTGTCACTGCTTGGGACAGCTTAAGTGCAGCCAGCCCAGGAACAACTCCGGTAAACACGACCTATGAACTGAGCTCCAGGCGCTACAGTGCCCCTATAGATGAGGAGAGGATGCAGCAGAAGCTGGTGGTGAAACCCATAAGAGTGAAGAAGAAAAAGAAAAGACATCAAGGCAAGTAAATTAAGAAGAATATCAAAGCTGTCCTAGTGCTTAACAAGGACTGGTGATATTTAAAGAGTCAGCACCAGTTAGAAATGAAGTTACAGCATACAGTGGTGTAAAAAAGATAGGTGACTCCACGACAGCCTGTGTTTTTCAACTTATTTAGATATTACATGTTTAGCAATTCTGAGAAATTCAAGTGATATAAATCAGCAATAAAAACTGAAGAACATATCTTTTTAATATCTTTTGTAAAATATAATAGAAAAATACTATTTCTGGAGAGGAATAACTTAGGACACCTCAAACTGTATTCCCACTTAAAATCACGTACAGGTGTACTGCACCAGAAACACATGATGGAACAAGACTACTCAACATTTTGAAGGAGGTTTGTCCTGTTTAAACCTGATATTTAGCTTGGGACTCCTGACTGTTGAAGTGGGCTCTCTAACGCCTTCAGACAGAAGATCATACCAGTCCATGAGTCTTGTAAGGGGTTTAAAGAGATGTCAAACGAATTTGAAATCAGTCGTTCCACTGTATGGATAACTGTATACAAGTGAATGACATTCAAAGCAATTGCCAACATGCTCAGATCTGGCTGTCCAAGCAAGTTTATCCTGAAAGCAGACTGCAAGATTCCAAAAGAAGTCTCCAATAAAAAAGCTAAATTGTCACCATGTGACCTACAGCAGGTTCTTGCCACTGTTGATATGAAAGTTCATGCCTGTACAATCAGACATACATTAATCTCCTGCTTTTCTTTTGCTAATTAACATTCAATGTTGAAGCTTAGCATTTTAATATTGATTTAATTAAGTGAGATAAAACCAATACTAAGTTGGGAGCTTTATGGGGGTCATGTCCAACAAGTAGAGATGGCTCATTATAATCTGTCTCCTTCTGTCTTTAGACATTTCCTTAGACCACAGTACTGGAAACCATCTTATTGAGAGCAGCTGTTCAGATTCAGTGTTTGTAGTCCAGGACAACAACTGCAGTGATGGAGAAAGTGGAACCCCTTCCAGTGACCATGCCTTCCTCATTGGTCTTGATGTTGAGAACCAGGACACTCTACAACAGATCCATGACCAGAAGCCTCTGGAGACAGAAGACACAAAAAGTTTGAAAGATGGGGAGGACGTGGAGTGTTCCTTCAACCAGTTTGGGTTTGTATCTGATGATCCATAGCCTTTGATAATTGTGTGAATGCTGAAGGCATTCACACAATTGAGATCCTGTTTCTCTTTATTATTATTATTATGTATATCTAACACTTTTTTTGGCACCTATCTCCTCCTTCATTCTTTATGCTATTTCAGCCATTCAACTTTTAAAATGGTCAGCTCATTTAGGACATTACGGCTATGACTTTTGGTATTAATACGTTTTATACTTTTAAAAATATTCAACTTTTTGTGCCAATTTTTGGCCCATTGAAATGAATGGAAAATCTTAAAAATTCCGCAAAATTCCGCTAAAAACTTTTGTACTCTTTAACAGCTTACTACTTCTGCATGCTTTCAGCTTGAAACACCATTCAACTTTTAAAATGTTCACAAGACATTAAGCTATCTTCAAATGATTCAGCTTTTTGATATCTATTACGGTTCTTCTACAATTGCGATTCAAA
>JAHUTJ010034553.1:0-16664 GCA_036250325.1 Characodon lateralis
AAAACAGTAAAGGTGGACTCATCAGAGAACAATACATGTTTCACATTGTCCACAGCCCAAGATTTGCGCTCCTTGCACCATTGAAACCGACGTTTGGCATTGGCCTGAGTGACCAAAGGTTTGGCTAAAGCAGCCCGGCCGTGTATATTGACCCTTTGGAGCTCCCGACGGACCGTTCTGGTGGAAACAGGAGAGTTGAGGTGCACATTTAATTCTGCTGTGATTTGGGCAGACGTGGTTTTATGTTTTTTGGATACAATCCGGGTTAGCACCCGAACATTCCTTTCAAACAGCTTCCTCTTGCGTCCACAATTAATCCTGTTGGATGTGATTCGTCCTTCTTGGTGGTATGCTGACATTACCCTGGATACCGCGGCTCTTGATACATCACAAAGACTTGTGCTCTTACCCTGCTAATTGAACCTTCACACTCTGCTCTTACTGGTGCAATGTGCAATCAATGAAGACTGGCTACCAGGCTGGTCCAATTTAGTCATGAAACCTCCCACACTGAAATGACAGGTGTTTCGGTTTCATTGTCCAACCCCTGTAAGTGTTGCATGATACTGGCCCTCAAGGACTGGAGTTCATCCACCACTGTTCTAGAACAGTGATGGATGAACTCAGTGTAGCAATGATGTTGTTGGCCAATCAAATGCTAGAAATTTAAATGGTAGATCTAACCGTCTTGATCTTCTCATCTGCAATTATTTATGATTTTTCTTTACACTCATATATCCTGGGGCTGGCAGGTCACCCAAACCACACTAACAACATAATCACTCTACCTTTAAAGCCAGCTTTCCCATTTACAAATCTGCTGACGCTGGATTGTGACTACCTTACTAGGCAACTCAGGGGTTTGACAGAGTGGGCTGAAAAAAAACAAGAGATGGCAAAAAGGTGCCTTAATCCCTGTTATATCCTGTCAGTGCCTGTGTTTTGAGTTTGTGTTTTTGTTTATTTTCCCTGGTCTAGTCCTTTGTTTTCCCTGTCTCCCTGCAGCCTAGCACATACCTGTTCTATATTTTCCCTTATGCCATGGTCCCTCTGTTCATTGGTTCACCCTGCTTTCTTTGTTTGTCTTTAAGCTCCTTCGTGTTCATTGTTCCCCGCTGGTTCCTTGTGTTAATTGTGTTAACTGTGTTACCTGTCGTTGATATCCTGTATTAGCTCTGAATCATGTCTTCATGCTATTATGCCTGGTCTGGTGTCCTGGTCATGTAACCTGCTGTCTGGATTCCATATGGGCAAGAATTAAATCCTTCTTACCTTTACTCACTGTGTCCTGGAGTATTTCTCTGCACTTTGGTCCTACCACAAAACCCCGCATTATGACAATCCCTGCTTAAAGGGTTTTGTGAAAAAAGCAAATGACTAAAAAAACTGTAGGAGTCTTGAGATCACTTGTGCCAACCGTTTTGTACTAGAGACATATTTTTATTTCCTAGTTTCATAATTCAATTAAAGTGTATTGTGCCAAAGCTTGTAGCCATTACCCCCTATCAACTAGGTTGATAGCGGGTAATGGTGCTCGCTGCTTGGTGAAGTGGGCACCAAACATTTCTCCTGTTGCTAGTCATATCGTCTCGTTCATAATTGCGTACTTTTGTAGTTTTTGTCTTTTTCCATCTGAGTGAGATCAACCTAGCATTAATTCGTACCCACAGGGGAACAAAGCCATAATGGGCTAGCAGCAAGCTGCTAATATTTAAAAGATAATGTTATGCTGTCTGGGTTGTTTTACTACTTTGCTTCTGGAGCTTTACTGACCTCTTCAAATTCCTCGTAAACAGCAGTCTCAGTCTTTAGCATACTTGCTACTGGTGGCCACAACTTGTATAAAGGACAATCAACGTTTTGTTTTTCCTGTTTCTCTTCCTCAAAGGCAACATACCTCAAAACAATGCAGAATGTATTTGCTGACCCAAAAAGCTCCTCCAAGGCTATTGTTTAGATATCAGGCTCTCTGTTTTGATTCTCCTCCCTCAAGTAAGCTGCTGCAAGAAACTTGCTTGGAAGACTACTGTGTGAAGCTGTGTGCCAATTTGGAGAGAAGCAAACGAATTTGATTAAGGTTAGTATTTTCAAAGAATGCATTGTTTTAGTATCGAGCAGCTAAAAGAGAAACAGTAAGTAGCCTACGACTATATCTTTAATTACCTAAAATATCTGAAGCAGTGAAAGTACAGAAAACATACACATAAAATTAACACAAAGTCCTCCACACTATTTTAAAACGTCTGGTGCTTTACGATTTATATCCTTCTTTAAAAATCCATAACTGCAGAGGGAGAGAAATGCAGCACAGCCAGGCTGAATTCATGATGCCTTTAAAGTAATTTGATCACTGACTAATGGTGGCATGATCTTCCTTAGTCAATCAGGAACTTCTATTTTAGATTGTGTTCTGGGTGAAACTAAGTGCTTACTTGTCCTTCATATTAAAATTCATTGTCACCTAAGAGCATACAAAACTTAGATTCAATTAAAATAAATAAATGCTACTAGAATTGGTTTCATTGAATGTCTAATACAATACCCTGTTAAATAATGGCTAAAATGTTTGTCTCTTTTAAATTAGATTTCTTCTCAGGAGTGTAGAAAAGATTTGTTTTAGTCACAGGACCCCAAGAGGACATCTATCACTTTTTTTATCTGGGACCCGGTTTTTAGAGCAACAATTTCAGCAGATATTTCTGGACTTCTTTATCCTTAGCTGCCTCTCCCAGTGCTTCCAAAGGGACCCCAGGACATAAAGGGTTGCAATGTGGATTACAGACAGCTTTGACTTGGTTCTCTTATTACCAAGGTAGACTGGTGCAGTGTCTGTGACACTGCAGATACTGTCCAAGTCTGCCTCTGTACATGTGTCCCCACTCATTAAAAAAGCGTTAAGATACCAATTATTATTATTTTTTTTTTTCAAAAGGCACCAACTGAAGTCCAACCAATTGTTTGAAATCCATCCTTTTCTGACTGAGGACCATCACCTCAGATGTGAGGGCGATACTTCTGAACACTGCTACAAATCATTCTACTGACAGCTGCAGGGCTCTCTTCAAAGAATCATGTATCATAAGTGTACAATACTATGCTGATCTAATGAGCCAGGGTTTTCTACTTATAATCTAAATGTTTACATTAAAACAGAAGGAGACTTCAGTTGCTGCTCTATCTATGTCATTTGAACTGCTCTGTCGTGCTCTCAGATACCCTCAGCTGTCCCAAGAGAGGGGCACAGATAAAGAAACTTCTTATGAGGCCTTCCATAGATAAACCATATCAGAGAAAAAAGGACAGTCCTGGCAGTCACTGACTAGAAATGAGCTTTACTTACTACTAGTAAAGCAAACCATTTTTCATTCATCAGTTCTAAAAGAAATAAAATGGAATGCAACTAGGCATGCAGTCCAGCTTGTAATATTCAGTTGAACATCCTTTTAATGAAGGACTGCCAAAAGAATATTACTGAATAACATGTATTATGAATAAATTTGCAGAGTAAAATGGCAAAATCTTGTTTTATACAGGAACATCTCAAAAATATTAGAATGTTGTGTAAAAGTGCAATACAGAGTAAAATATTTCATGTTTTTTTTTTTTCTTGTAATTTTGATGAATATGGCTGACAGGTAAAGAAACCTCAAAATTCACGGCCAACTGAAGTAACAACTGCACAGAATCCAATCATTGCCCATAATAAAGAAAGCATTTATAATCAGAAATCAAAAACCAACCTCTTTTAATTTATACCTCTTAAAATTTTTTTATTTTTTATTTGTAACACTTTTAGATGACTTTATTAATCAGCAATCCGCTCTTTTATTCATCCCCCTCTCACCCCTCCCCATTCCACTCTCATCTAATTTCCTGGGCTTTAAAAACGCTGAGAAGGAAGGGGCATGGATTAATTAAATTGTTATCCCGCTAAACCCAGAGAAACCTCTCTTTGCCATCAGATTTCTTCTACGCCACTCTGCCTGTCGCCATTGTTCTTTGCCACAGTGTAATATAATCAGTGCTGCCAATGGCAGCACTGATTATCAGCAGACCCCTAGAGTCCTGACTGTATAAGAGCTACATTTCATTTTCTAAATGCATAATTTCTTTGAAAAAGACCATTAAAAGTCAGATCTAAGGAAAAAAATATAATTTCACATTCACTGAATTACATGTTTAAAAAAAGTCAACCACTACCATCATCTTCTCGGAATGTATTCATGTTGCGTTGAGGCATGCCTAAAAGAGCTTGCTTCTCTGGTACTCACCATGGCCAAGGCACCAAGCTGCCTGAGCTTCAGTGGCAGACATGACAAGGAGGAATTTGCAAGACTTGGACAATAAGTCAAACATGGAAGATGAACAGAATTAAATTAAATGAGTGGAGGGGGAAATTCTCAAAGGAGATTTCAGCATGCAAGAAGGCCATCCCTGAAGCAGATGGAGATTAATGAGAGGAGTAGTAGATTGTTAAGAAGGTTGTCAGTAAGGAAGAATGACAACAATTATTTGGTTTAATTCATTGCAAAATCTACCACAGGCATATCAAAGCAGTCATCTAAGAGTTCTATAGGAACATAGTTTATTAATGTGCACTGAGCAACGTGTGAAGAGAAAAGCTTAAAGGATTAACTAACTCGTATCTTGTGACGTTCAAAGATCTTCTAGTATCATGCGGAACCTATGATACCAAATTTTGAGATTGCTATTAAACATGGCAACATCCTGTTTTCCTTAAATGTGGTATTTAACTACTGAAAGATGAAAATCGAGAGAGCTGAACTGCGGTTTTACTCAACTCATGCCATTTAAATTTCACCGCAGATATTAAGACTAGCTAATACAGTTGGGTAGTAATATAGTATTAAGTAAAGCAAATGTTGAAACTGTGATATCTTCTAAATAAAGGTTACTAATCCATTTGTTTAGATATTTGTAACGTTACACAGTCAAAAACTGACAGCAATATATTGGGTTATTTAACCTTTCAAAAGAGAAAACTTTGGGGTTCATTTTTCAAAGTCATATTTTTAAATATTTAATTAGCAAGGTAAATATTTAGTTTACAAACTATATTTTTAGGGGCTGCACGGTGGTGCAGTTGGTAGTACTGTTGCCCCAGCTGGGTTCAATTCCCGGCCGGGGGTCTTTCTGCATGGTGTTTGCATGTTCTCCCTGTGCATGCGTGGGTTCTCACCGGGTACTCCGGCTTCGTCCCACAGTCCAAAGACATTCCTGTTAAGTTAATTGGTCACTGTAAATTGCCATTAGGTGTATGAATGAGTGTGTGCATAGTTGTTTGTGTGTTGCCCTGTGATGGACTGTCCAAGGTGTACCCTGCCTCTCGCCCATAGACTGCTGGAGATAGGGACCAGCTTCCCCGCAACCCACTATGGAATAAGCGGTAGAAAATGACTGACTGACTGACAAAATGTTTGGCTTGCAATTTAAATATTTACTTAGCAAGCTAAATATTTAGCTCCTAGCTAAATACATAGTTAGTAAGCTAAATATTTATTTTACAAACTAAGTATTTAATTAGCAAGTTAAATATTTAATTTGCAAACTAAATATTTAACTTGCAATTCAAATATAATATTTAGATACCCCAATTTAAATGTTTAGTTTAGAAATAAATTTTTTCATTTGAAGCATTTAGATTGTAGCTAAATATTTACCTTGCTAAGTAAATATTTTGTTTGAAAACTAAATATTGAAATGTTTAAATATTTTGACAGGCTAAATAACCCAAAATATTGATGTAAATTTTTGACTGTTCACCCCAAAGAGTACAATTTCTACTCTTTTCTTACTGTTTCTCTTTTGTAGAGAAATTTAATGTTGCCTTTGAATGTTTTATTTAAACTATTAGGTGCAACATAATTAATTTCAGTCTGCAGACCAACTTTCTTTAATTTCCGTTACTGCTGCAATGGACATTTTTAATGTGTTTTCTTTTATGTTTTCATAACTTGCCTTGGTTTGAGGCCGTGGGCAACGCTGGTAGCACTGCTACTGTTTACGAGATGTCAATGCGCAGATGTAGTTTCACGGACAAACTGCAAAAGAGATTACCCTCAAATTGTCCCGGTGAGGACAAATGGGAGGCGGAGTGTATCATGTGCAAAGCTGGCATATGTGGATCTTTGAATGACAAAGGTGCCATAAATCTGTGCGAGGTGAGAGTTCAGCTACTAAGTTGACTGAGTTCATTGTAAAACCCTCAATAAGGGTTAGGGTGCATGAGAAGTGGACTAAATATTTTGAGAATGCCAAAAGCATGACATGTTGCTCAGAATTACAGAAGATTGCAGTTTGTCTTTGCAATTCCCTCACACAAAGCAAATGTTGAGAGGGTTTTCCCGCTGATGCAAAGCCAGTGGAACAAGAAAAGGAACCAGCTTTCTGTTGAGTCACTGGAGAGTATTCTGTTTGTATAATGCAATTTGAAACATACTTCTTGCAAAAACTTTTGCACTTAATCGTTTAACAACAGAAAACTGCTGAGAAAGATCAGCTCTACAGCAAAATACGGCTGGGCAGACAAGGAGGATGAAGAACAAAACTAAAGGCTTGAGTGCAGATTTTTATCATCAATATTACATTGAAATGAAACAATAGAATACTTATTTACTTATAACATTTTTTTCAGATTTTGATCTATTCATTTGTCCAGCATGAAAGTAGAAAGTTATTATTTAATTTTCCAACACAGAGAGGCATTATTTGTATCATTTAATTCCAGAGATATCAAAGTCGATTTGGCACCTGTTGACTTATGTTGACTTCTGTTTGAAGTTTATTTAAGTATTCTTTCCAACCACTCAGGTATAAGCATACTTTAAATCAGTAAAAATTATACATCTTCTTTGAGTAAACATAGTGTCATTAAGTGTTTCATGACTGGGCCAAGTGTCCTCTATTTTAGAAATCAAATTATGGTCAGTCTATATTAAGGTATACCAGGGTATCCAAAAACAGCTACAGTATTGGTATAGATATGGTCATTAAACACTACTGTACATTTGGTGTGAGATAAAATGTGTTACGTTTGTCTTTGTGAGAAAAACGTACCTCATGTTTACTCTTCATCAGCTTTTATTCCTGTTGTGAAGTGGTGCTATTAAGTCAATAGTGATGTCATGTGCTTTGTAGATTGACTACAGTGACTGAAATTCACTGGTGTAAACACTAAAACACTTTAACTGGGCACTTCTAAAGCATTTCCGCCATGCCCATGTTTTCTGTAAAAGGACCTAGGCGGTGAGTAGGGTTTGAATTTAATCTGCTGCTATTATATCCCTGACTTGCCTAACTACATGCCTTCTGTGGTTCTACAATGACATTCAGCATTTACCGGTCTAACTTTAGTTGGATAAAAGCTTAAAAGTGTCTTTATCTTAAAAACTTCAGAAATTCCATAAACTAAATCCACAAAAACACGAAAATTTCACTATTTAAGAGACTGACGAGAAGATGGAAGTGGTACAAGCTAAAACCTGAGACAAATAGTAAGCTGTTTTGTTGAGCCTTTAATCAGGAAAAGTTATCACAAATCTATAAGAAAGCCTCAAAATGCCCTAAATTATCTTAAATGCAGTATTAAGTCAATATCATGTGCTTTTCCAGGCAGACAGTTACACCGTATAACCCTGTAATTTGACATCAAGTATTCCTCCCCTTGTAAGTTCATTAATGCATTCATCAAAACAGTGCATTCCCATTTTTTGGTCTTTAATATGGAACTGGTATAAGGCAGTATTTGATGTTACATTTCACAATTTAAATGGCTGATACGAGGATATGCTCTATTTTTTAAAAGAAGTCAGGAGAATACAGAGCTTCACAGCTAAATATTTATTGTGTTTGGACACCATCTTGCAAGAAGACATTGATTTACTCAACTACACCTGAAATAAAGGAAGGATTTAACAAGTGCTCATTCTGTTCATATTCAAGTTCTAAATGACGCTTTAGAAATAAATAACAGCTTTCTTAATATTCTTTATATTCTAACACTTGAATATCATTGATATCCTATATGAAAATCACTCAGATGAGATGGTGATAGGTGCAGCATGTTTTTCTAAAACCCAGTAATCCCCACAATTTATAGCACTAGACAGAACGTTGTCAAGAGAAGAAAAGCACATGTAGCAATGTGTAGCAATAAAAAACGAGACGGATGCAAAAGCCAGACATACTTTTTAGGTCTGTAGTCAGGGATGCTCCTGTCAAGGGAGATACGGTCACTGAGTTGAGCGTTGTAGCCATATTCCTCATACTTCCCCTCTGCATCGCGGCTGTCTTCCCCCAGAGTGGCAGCGGCTCCCCCCTGGCCGAGGCCTCCGGGTCCCTCTACCAGCCCCATCGGCTTTGCTAGACCTTTCAGGAACCAGAAAGACAATAATGAAGACGAGAAAGTACAAGTCTCTGTGACGACACACAAAAATTAGTAAAGGGGAGAAAGGTGAAGTGAGAGGCCATGAGGAGGAGCAACTGACTGAGATTTAGTATCAGTGAGAGGAAACTGGTGTATGACAATCTGAGCACCATCAGAGCTCATCCATTGGCCACCATTCCACTACTTGTAAAGTAAAAATGACCCAGTGAATCCTACTCTCAGAAAACTATACAGTGGTTTTAAGAAAAGGAACAGAGGAATGGAGAAATAGAGAGTAAATGATTGTGCTCAGTTAAATCAAATTGTGTCATTATTGCTCTTTTCTATTTTTCTTTAATACTTCTTTGTTTGTCTCTGTCTTCTTCCACCTTCTTCTAACCTCTTCCATCATTTCTGTTTCAAACAACATATTCCCTCTAAGTTTGTTTACTTTTTTGAGATCCATTTTAGTCTGTTCCCCTTTGAAGTCCTTTGAATTCAACTTTCTCTTGATTCTTTTTCCCTGTAATTTGTCACATCATGTTTGTTTTCTAAAGTTCAGATTTATTACACATGAGTTCTGTGTTGGAAAAAGATGTTATATTGCAGTACGTATTTAAAATCTTGCATGGTAAATGTCACTGTTTGTCTTTAATGAGCTCTTTTAATTTTTTTTAATTTATTTTATTTTTTTCCAAAATTTAATCATCTTATTTACAATATGTAATGTAATTATTTGACCTTAAGAAGCATCTAATCATGTGGCCAACATAATGGGACTAAATATTAAATGATTTAGCAGCGTTGTTAAAAATCAACCTTTCAGTTATTTCCAAATATTTTTGTAGTAGCACACATGCTTAATATAAATGTTACAAATCAGTCTTTTAAGTTAGAATAAAACTATTTAGATACATAAATGTCACACTTTCAGTATAGGCTACAACAGCTTTGTGATTATGTCCTTACTAATGCACCAACAATAATGTTTACTGTGCTTTTATGTTTTGTCACTGACCAATATTTGGTCTCCCCAGAGATTTATTAAACTTTTAAAATTTTCTTTCAGCTGAACAACTTACATGTTCCTATGCTACAGTTACAGTGAGTGATGCTATCAATCCACCTCATTAGTGTGCTCTAAGTATGAGTAATTCCATTTAATTCAGTTCAGTTTATTTATATAGCACCAATTCACTACCCAAGTCATCTCAAGACACTTTGCAAATTAAAATCAATTCAACAGAATCATACTGATTTCAAGACAAGTACATAAATTCCTATTGATCTTAGTTATCAAACAGTGCAGTTGAATTCAGTTTATTATTCAAATTGGTTAAATAGTTTTCTATCTAATGAAACCCCGCAGATTGCATTGAGTCAGTGACTTACAGCATTTACTCCTCCTAAATGAGCATGTAGCGAAAGCAGACAGTCAGTGGCATTGTGTTGATTACTTTGCAGCAATCCCTCATACTGAACATGCATGTAGCGACAGCAGAAAGGAAAACTCTCCTTTAACAGGAAGAAACTTCAAGCAGAACCAGACTCAGTGTGAGTGGCCATCTGCCACAACCAACTGAGGCTTTGAGAAGTAGTAGACAAGACTTTTGGATTTTGTGTCAGGATGTAATTTGTGCTTTTCCAGGTCTCAGGATGACTATGGCCCATATCATTGGGTGCTGCTAAATATTCAATTCAATTCAAAAATACTTTATTAATCCCAAAGGGAAATTAAATGTTGTTATAGCTCATATTATGAAGGTTTCCTCAAAGAGCCGTTGTAGTTGCTGTTGCATGGTTACAAATTGGCTTCTCCCATTAGAGGGGAATTACCGTGTCCTGCACCAACCAATATGATAGCATTTTAAAAAGTAAGGATGGGGTTTCTGTCGTGGACCAGCATGTCACAAAATGTTCAGATAGTCTTAGATGCAAGCACGCAGAGCATTATACCGGCTGTGAGTCTTGGAGGCTGGACAGTTTTCACCAATTGTGTTATCTACTTAAACCCTCTCTTTGAGGGCCAGCTGTTTGATTGAAGAACTTCCATAATGGGATGAGACCTGACTGGCTGGTCCGCTTTAATGTGGATGGGTTTTTTTAAAATTGACAAGCAGTGAATTAAACTTTTGGATATGGTGGTGGATATGGTGACCGTCAATTGTGCAATGACTTCAAAGTTTGTACTTTCTTGTGCTTTTCCAAGTCTCAGAATCAGAAACATCTTTATTGTCAAGTTTGTACAGACAAACAAGGAACACGCTCTCAATAATAAAGAATATCTTTTTTAAATGTTAAAACATATAAATATGTGTAAAATATGTGTAAATAACAGGTTGGAAGAAATATTTTGCAAACTTGTTGAAGGTACATTCTAACCTGTCTAAAGTTTTCTTAAACTTTTTTTCTAATTTTACTGCTGAATTAGAACCTTAAAATCTGTGCTAACTTCTATGCAATGTTGTCTACCTTAAAGAGAAGTGAGGACATTTCAGGACAGACCTTTCAGACTTTACTTTGTTATTGGTTGTTGAACAGTATTTTCTTTGTTTAAAGGTCAAGGAGCATACCTTCTTAGTTTAACATGTGTTCATTTGTAAATTGGATCTTTTTTGTCAGTTTTGCAGTGGAGTAGTTAGGTAAGTGTTGTCTGATTAAACATTACTGTGGCCCTCCCCTTTGTCATGACCTGATTCATGCACTGCATGCACATGAAAAAAAGAGTTTGTTCCACTAAATCTATTCTTGCATAAATAATAGGGGGTTTTATTTAGGGGTATCAAACCAAATTTGGGTGCATACGAATGCATGCAACATTTTTAAGATTTCCTTTGTAAAGTTGTGAAACCATCTATTATAGTCCTTCCATTTCAGAATGATGCACTACTTTCTGTTGGTTTATCACCCTAAACCCCAATAAAATACATTGGGGTTTATGTTTGTAATGTGATAGACTGTAAAAAAAACAAAAACAAAGAAAAGGTCAAGGCAATAAATACTTTTTTGGGGACTGTATTTAAACAAGTTCAGCCAAAACGGTCCAATGGCCCTGCTGACCTATAAATTTTACATAAAACCTTCACGGGGTGAGAGTGTGCAGATGTTTCTTTTTTTTTTATATTATAATTTAACAAGATGAGAAAGAAATCCAACGGAAGTCTGCTACATTAAAGCCATTCCCCCAGGAGGCTACTTTCTGCAGCACCCATCGTCCTACATCATTTCTGTTCGGAACCTAAACTCTAAAGAGTTTGTTACCAAATTGCATGGCATTTTCTGTCTGAGGCAACCTTATTCACCATTGTTTAACTATTTAAAATTCTGTGAAATGGAAGGATAATGTCAGATCATTGTTATGCGAGCCAAGCTCCCAGTGTGGCCTCCATGGAGAAGCAGAGCCGCGTCTGTTCTCCACATCAACAGATGGACACACAGACAAAAAGTAAACAGCGCATAGCAATGAAGAGCTCATCTCTCAGCTCGGGCCCTCCAGGAACCACACAGTAATCACCACATTTGGATGGCCCCAAATCCTCGGGTGATGCTGAAGATTTGTAATTGGAGCTGAATGGTTGCAAACTGGCTTCTCCCACGAGAGGGATTAAGCGTGCCCTGCACCAGCCAATGGGTGGCATTTTGACAAGTAAGGATGGGGTTCACGTCGTGGACCAGCCATCTGGCATAGCTGCACGTATCCCACAATAATTCTGATAGTCTGAGACGTGAGCGTGTGGGGCCTTACAGTGGCTCTGTGTGAGTCTTGGAAGCTGGACAGTTCCACCAGCTGTGTTGTCTACTTCAAACCTCTCCTCCACTGCTGACTGTCTGTTTGAAAGAAATTCCATAATAGGATGAGACCTGCCTGTCTGATCCACTTCAACGTGGACTGGGGTTTTTAAGATTCACAAGCATTCTCATAATGTCAGAGTATACCTGACATGTAATCAGTGCTGCAAGATTCAGTGGGAGTCTTTTTTTTAACTCTCATTTATTCTTGCATGGTTTCATATTGTTGTGCCTGCTGATAAAATGCTGCTTTTAAGATGTTTGGTAGGTCGTTCAGGGTGTGAAATTGCACTGCTGGCTTTGATTTTTCTTTTATGTTCCAGCCTTTAATGCTGGGGAAAATTGTTTGGTAAAAAGCAGGAAAAAAATATTTTAAAAGCATAACTTCGTCTATACAAAAACTCAAATACCTCAGTTACATTGCAAAATTTCCCACCGAATGTGAAAAGCTTGCAAACATGAATGGGAGCTTTTAATGCTCCTCTTGAGCGGAAGAATTTGGACCGCATTTGCCTGCAGGTAAAGCACTGCACCAAAAACAGCAACGCTTAGGATTAGAAGCTCCACTCCTTCCATGACTACATGAGTTAAAAATGCATGTAACCATAATCTATGAAGCACTAAAAACATCAAGCAAGTCACCAGTTAGGATATACACCAAAAACAGAACTGAAGGCCAACGCTACTATTGTATTACTGTGAGAAGCGGATACCATGCCAAGATTTTTCTCCTTAAATATATTTTTAAGGGCTTATTAACATGAAATTCACAGCAGGGGTTAGTAAGAATCAGTGTAATCCACACACACAAAGAAATCAAAATATATTAGTCCATAAATAAAGTGCTCTAATTCTCAACTTCAGTCTGGGTGCACCATTTGTTCAAAACTTTAAAAGACTCATTAGCCACTAATGCCTTTCTACTGAACAGAGGAGCAATAGAGGGTGGTGCATTGCTCATATTGCTGCTTCGCCATTTTCTGAATATCTTTAGCCATCTGTAAGTTTCTAATATCAAAATTAGTTTAGGCTGTGTGGCATGTTTATTCCGTCACTTTTACAGATCCAGGAGTGTTACTAACATGCTTCGACCCCTTTCAAAAAGTTTATTTGTTTTGGTTATGTTAAAATATTGCTTGTTATGACATCAAAACATCTCATGTATGAAGAAATGGGTTGCAAGCATTGTTTATGTGTGGTTATGAGCCATTATTCCACACAAAACATCTTTAAATCTTCTTGGGGGGGCTCTTCATTGACTGGGCCTTTCTAGGATTATGATTTTTCTCTAAAGGTGCGTTCCGACCAAACGCGAATGATCCGACAGGAGTTATTTACATGTTAACCCTATGTAAAGGCACGTTCAGGGGCAAAGCGATGCGAAGGATGTGACGCTAACGGCGCAATTAACACGAAGCGAGAGTGAAGTGAAACCACGATGGATGCAAAGCAAATTTCACTGGAGTTAAAAAATCTGAACTTTTCTGTCAATTTGCCTAATTTGTCTATAGCCCTCTTTTCAGCACAAAAGTTGTCATACAAGTACGAAACTCACAACAGTTGCTTAGGGTACATCTATGTTCATGTAGGAAATTATATTTTATTCATAAATATTTCATTTTCAGATGCATATGTCAGCAAGCCTGATTTCTAGGTTGCCAGTAGTACAATTTGGCTGTTTTTTTATTGAGCTGAGATTTATTTACTCACCGAAGACAGATGGACAGGCATTCTGCAGCGGGGATACAGTACCTGTAGTTGGTGTCCCGGAGGCTGATTCGTCCCGCAACACGGGGCAGCAGGTCCTCAAACTGGGTCCTGGAAAGACGGAAGTACCGCTGAAAGCGACCGTCATCCAGACGCTGCTCCTGGAGTAGGTGGTGGTACTCTCCAAACTGGTTCCGTCTGTTGAACCCAGGGACTTTGACGTCGGTAGCGTTGTTCAGCTTTCCATAAATAAAGCACCGCGACTCCCTCTCTGTTCAGTTGAAACCGGTAAGCAGCAGATAGAAGCTCCTCCTATTTGATGATGGGGTGAAACGAGTGGAGCGTTGTCGCCCGTTGGCAATGTGACTTGCTGGCGAAATGTCAGGCGAGCGACAGCACGCGAGTGAGGCAAAAAATTCACTAAAATCGCGTTCAGCCGGAATGCACCTTAAAACTGACTGAGAATTTCCTTCCCTAGGCTTTGGGATCATGTCTTGCGAAAATAAGTCCACCCTTGTTTCATCTTCAGATTCTCATCAAGAATGTCAGAACATCTCCATTTCAATTAGTCCTCCATTATGAACCAAATGCTGAAAAACAGCTGCACAAATCCAAACTTGATCTAGAGTACCTTTCCTACTCAAAAGATGGTGTGTCAAAATACATATAAATGACTAGTCTCAGTACACTTCTTCTTCAGCAGTGAAGGTTTGCACATCAATCATTTATAGAGGCCATTATAGTTGAATTCATTGCTTATTGTTTTCATGGAAAAATTGTATCTGCTAATTCCAGGTAATTTTGAAGCTCTCTGCAAGTAACTGCTGGCTACTGAACAACTCATGTGACTACCCTTCTTACTCCTGTGACAGAAATCATGCAGGGAGGACCTATTCATGGTTGCCTTATCTTGAGTGAATGTTCTGTTTTAGGATTATATCCCCATTGGTGATACCTAGAACATTCAAATGTTTAGAAATATGTCTGTAACTAATGCCATCAGTCTTCTGCAACAATAAGGTTGCAAAGGCCTTGATACCCATCGTGAGTTGGGCAGCACCTTGGAAATGAGAAAGCTTTTACAGGCCATCAATTAGGAATAAATCAGCCAACATTGTTTGGTGAGCAGTTATTTTCTTCACCCCTTTTTCTTCATGTTTTCAATTTTAAATCCCTGCATCATTAAATTTTTTTACACACAAATTAATTTTTTGCCTACTTTGTTTTGATTTGTTTGCATGTGTGAAACACCCACATGTGTAATATATGAAAGAGACACTAGGCACCATGCAGGCTTATAAAAATGTTAATAAAATTTCGAGTTGTGGCATATTTCCGATGACGCATTTTTGCATTCAGTGTTTCCAATATAATTAACAAACTGCACAGCTGCGGCACTTTTATTTCACTGTGAGGCAATTACAGGCCAACATCTGTTTCTGCTGCTAACGCTCTGTTCCCATCTAGAGTCAGCTGGATGCAGATCCTTCATAAGCTGGGCACCAATTTCAATCTCATTTTATGCATCTGTCTCTGCTTTGTCTCACTCACAATTCATCCCATGTGAGTGTAAACCTCTAGCAACTCCAACTTTAAGAGGTAACATTCAGAGTGCATTTGATTGTCATGCATGAAAAACAATCTCAAAGTCAAAGATGACCCATTTTTTTGTAAAATATTTAAGAGTGTTTTTTTTTATGTGTCCAAAGTGATGCAGCTGAGTTTTAAATATTGATGCTGAGGAGATGAGGGGGATCCAGTGATCTTTTGAAGAGAAGGAAAAAAATATCTTGTTGGTTTAAAGGATTCAAGAACCAAAACAAACCTATGAAATATTGAGAGTCCACAGAAGGGCTGCAGTAAGTCTAGCATTGCCACTTATAACAGCTGCAGGTATGTCAAGGTGACAGCAAGTGTGATTTGAAAACTGGTGGTGGTAGACCTCTGAGTTTAGACATCCAAGAGTTTGAAATTAATGCCAGTAGACACACTGCAAAGCCTAAGACAAAGGTATGCCTAGGTTTTTTCACACATCTGAAACTGATTTTTAATAAGTCTGCAGGCATTATTCTAAAAAAGAGGGTAATATAATTTGTGTCCAAAAGCAAACAGGAAACAAAGCTTCAATTTCAATCACTATCTGTTCTAACACATGTGGTCCACTAAAATATTTAAAAACCATGAGCTTTATTGCTCAGTTTGGCATGAAGTTTTAACTAGATGCAGCCCATGTTCCATTTGTAGCCACGGATGTGTTGCCATCCACTGCTTTCACTCTTTTAAAAAAGCCTCAAACCTTTAACTGTAGGCAAGTTTATTATCTTTGTCAAAATAAGAACCCAGTCTGATTGATCACAATGTTTTGCTGAACTTTATACAGTCTTTGTTCCAAAAATATGAGTTCAGAAGCCTCAGCAAGCTACTCTGTACTCTGTATAGTACAGTCCCTTGCAAAACTATTCATACCCCTTGAACACATTTCATCAGGTAACAGCTACAAACGTCAATGCATTTTATGTGGATTTAGCTCAAAACAAAGTAGCCAATAAATGGGAAGTGGAGTAAATATCAGGTCTCGGACACACATGCATGCACCATCCTGCGTTAATTCTCTGTAAAAAACAAAAAACCCTATCTATCGCAGCTGCAAGTCTTTTTGAATGTACTGGGGTTGGACAATGAAACTGAAACACCTGGTTTTAGACCACAATAATTTATTAGTATGGTGTAGGGCCTCCTTTTGCGGCCAATACAGCGTCAATTCGTCTTGGGAATGACATAT
>JAHUTJ010034554.1:0-16660 GCA_036250325.1 Characodon lateralis
AATTCCACATGTGTTAATTCATAGTTTTGATGCCTTCAGTGTGAAGCTACAATATTCATAGTCATGAAAATAAAGAAAACTCTTTGAATGAGAAGGTGTGTCCAAACTTTTGGTCTGTACTGTACTTTAGACTTTGTCATAACAGCAAATTCTCAGAAAGAGACAAACGTTGTTTTGAAAACAATTTTCACAGCTGTATTGGAGAATTTCTCTGCCCAATTTAAATGCAATAATGCAACAATAAATGTATGGTACACCAAATTGATACACCACTGCAGGGTTCAAACTACTTTGTTTAAATACCAACTAGATTCTATTCCAGCATAGCACTTCAAAAGGTAAAAAAAAAAAAAAAAAACACATCTTACACTGAGAAAATTTTCTTTAAAACAATGATTCTCAAGCTTTTGGGAGTCAGGGAAGAAAAATTATTCCAAGGATCTGCATGGCTTTTATTTTATGGATTTATCACTGGTACACTGAGCTGCTGCTACAGAATTTGCAGTGCTTAATTTGAAGTAAAGTCAATGGAAGTATTTTAGAAACGTTACTATTGATAAAGGTATTTAGTTACTTGTGTATTATAAGGCTGCGGAGGTGGTTGCTATTAGGTTGCTTCATTTGGGCTTGCTCTGGTCCACCTTGTTCCTTTTTTCTCTCTTGAGATCTGGCAACACCTCATTCTAATAAACAAGGCTGAATAAATCTTTCTTTCAGAGGTTTTTATGTTTTTGAAAACCTAAACTTTTCCTTATACATTACAATTTGTGTTGGTCTGTCACACAATGACAAACCAAATTATACTAAAGTATGTGGTTGTACCATAGAAAATGGGGAAAAGTGAAAGGGGCATGGATATATTATAAGAAGCTGTGTATTCTTTACAAAACGGAAACTACATGATATAAGGAAAGTAATTTCATGTAATTCTCTGACAGTCTGAGCTGTCATTAAGCTACATGATTAGGTACATTTATCTAACTCCCCTCTTGTCTGTTTCAGAATGTTGGCAATACAGGGATGATGTAAATTTCTTTATTTTTACATCAAATTCAAAACTGTATGACTAGATAAAGCTAGAGATTTCGTCTAGCTTTATTGGAACCTCCAAAACCTCACGATCATTAACTGAAATTTCTGGCAAATTTGCATCAGCAAAAAATGTTTAAAATTTTTGTTAATCTAAATGACCTTGTGAAGAATAAAGGTTATTGTAGAAAGCTTGAAATCCATCATGTATCTGCCTAGATGAGGTTAAAATGGTGTCCTCAGATGTTTGTATACCTGGAATATGATTTCACCGTTTAACTGTTTGAGATTATATGCTAAAAACCGGCCTGGCTTCTCACCCATTTCCCAATATGTCTGATTTAAGCGAAATAGAACCTATTCTGCCTTCTTATTATATAGTGTGTTTAACTTATGCAACTGTTTAACTTGTTTGTAAGTGTGTTTAACTTGTTTAACTGTGATAATTTTTTTTTAATGCAGACCTATCCTTCTCTAAATTTCTTAGCTCAGTCTCCAGCACAGTGATATTTTCATTGGCTGCCTTCTTCTTAAAAGTTGCAAAAGAGATAATCCTCCCTCTCAAATATGCTTTCATAGCATCCCACCAAATAGCGAATGTAGGTTCCTCTGGATTATTTGACTGCTTAAAAATTGTATTTCATCCCTGATCATTTTAATAAATGTTGTGTCCCGAAGCAAGGACACATTCAACCGCCATCTATGGCTTTTAGGGGTCTGTGAGATGTTTTTCAGGCAAAGAAAAATTGGTGCATGATCCGAGATTGCTATGTTACCAATACTTGAATCTACAGAATTATTCATTAATGCTTCTGATACAAGAAAGTAGTGAATTTTAGTATAAACACGGGGAGAGGAGAAAAAGGAATATTCCCTGCTGCCTGGATGCATTATCCGCCAAATATCCTGCAGGCCTAAATAGGAGGCCAACTGCCTTATGGCAACTGCAGACTTGCTCTCTGTGTTGCACCTAGGAAGTGATCTATCGAGATCTCGGTCCAGTATTTGGTTGAAGTTCCCACCCACTATTATTTGCGTCCTGTCTAAAACCAAGAGAAGCTGTGATAAATTATGAAAAAAATCAGGTCTGTCTGCATTGGTAGCATAAACATTGCACAACATCACTGGTGTATCTAGTTTCTGTCCATGAACCAAGACGTATCTGCCCTCTTGGTCCACTATTACTTTTGTCCCAAGGAAGTTCACTACCATATGAACTAAAATAGACACTCCTCTGCTTTTACCTGTTCCAGGGCTAGATAAAACCTTCCCCACCCAGAAGCATTTAAGTTTTAGGGATTCTAACTTGCACATATGTGTTTCTTGAATAAAAGCTATGTCAACTTTGGACGACTTTAAATAGGTTAAAACCTTCTTTCTCTTAATGACGTTATTCAGTCCCTTAACATTCCAGCTGTCTATTTTCAGATCCATGACGATAGTCATAACGTGATGTTGATATTATACTTGGTGCATAATAAACATATACATACATTTTGCAGAGTGGTCTGTTGTGGAAATAAATAAACCAACAAACACATAAACCTAATACACACAAAAACAAACTACAGGCAAACCCAGCAAGAAAAACAGCTGAGAATAGAAAAATCAAAAGAAAGAAAAGAGAAAACCCCAGTGTGATGATTACAAGCACTCAACTTAGTAACCCATCACCTTACAATTATGATTCCACAAGTAGAACTTAAATTTGTTAGCTCACATTATTTATAAACAAGACCTCTTTACATTGAAAATAGAACATAAAATGTTTAAAAAGCGCACTTACTTAAGGGGGAGTAACCAACCAATTGACACCCTTTGCTCAAGAAGTTCAGAAAAAATCATTTATCTTGGGGAAACATCTTTTTGGCAAACTCCGCTGCCTCCTCAGTTGAGGAAAACCTTTGCTTCGCTCCATTCCGCTTTATTTCCAGAGTAGCAGGAAAGCATATCGAATACTCAACTTCTCTTTGTCTCAATTCCGCCTTCACTAGCTGAAACGACTGCTGCCAATCCATGGTTTACCGTAAGTAATCCGGGAAAAAAATTATCTCTGCCCCTTGCCACAAGATATGACGCTTCTCTCTAGCTGCCTGGAGTATCTCCTCTTTATCCTGATAGCGAACTAGGTTAACCATAAACGGCTGAGATCGCGCTCTCTCCCTGGTCATGTCTGGGCAGGCCCATAGGGACACGGTGCGCCCGCTGCATCTCCATGTGACATTCTCAGTCCAATTCTAACATCCCAGGGATCTCCAACTGAAAGTATCATGTCGTTCCTTTCCGATGTTTCAGGCAGACCCAGTATTAATGTCACAGTGCCGTCCTCTATTATCCAGGTCTTCTATACGACTTTGTAACTTTTGCATTTCCTCTTGAAGAATGGTCTGTTGCTGGCCAGACCTGCCTGTAGTTTCTTCAAGCGTCACAACCCCGTCCTCAACCTCATCCATACGGGTAGAGAAAGCATTGATCTTACCCTCAGTATCACCAACAGTGGTTTTGATCTGTTTAGTGTCTTTCTCGATGTTCCTAGTTGACTCACGGATTGCCCTTAGCTCAGCAGCCATCTCGTTCAATGTTGTCCCTTCCCCAGTAGCCGCACATGACGCAGCTGCCGAATCCTCTGAGGACCTGCTAACGTAGCAATCAATTTTCTTCCTAGCTTTAGCTTTCTGCTCGCGTAGGGGTTCTTTGAGACACTGTACCTTTTTTACCTGCCAATAAGGCATTGATTCACGAGAGCTGGTCAGCTGTACACTTCTTCACTTAACACTAACAAAAGCATTTTATACCAAGAACATGGCGTTCCCTGTCGTAACTATTTCAGGTGTTCAGGCTACGAAGCAATTTTTCAAGCTGCCTTCTGTGTCGAGAGCCCAAGTGACTTGCCAACATATCTTCTTAAGCATCATCTTGAAGGTATTCCTCTAAATTTCACAAAACACTTTACTAAACATTTGGTTTAGTAAAGTAAAGCAAAGACAGACTCTTCCTCCAAAACAAGAAAAAAGAACAGCTGGAAGCTAAAGCAGGTTTTGAAAATGCATTTGAAGGCACAGTCTTACCCCCAATCAAACAAATGCCTAATGAATCAAGCGCATGAAGGAAATCAGAGGTACCATGTCCAAGTGTGTGTATGTCTTGCAATTAAACAAAAGTATTGTTTCATGAGTTTAATGTGGACCCCAGCTCCTACACCAGTGATTATGGCAAAGACAGATGGATTTCACAGAACGAGTGTTGTGTTGAAGGACCAGACTGACAGAGTGAAAGGAAAACATTGTACCAGTGCATACATACGTTTTACCTATCTCCCTGAAAATACAGTAGGAGCCTTTGGTTTTCCTGTAACAAGTTTCCTATGGGCTTAAGAGTGAGAGCCTTAGATTAATCGATAACCAGACAGACAGACTTTCACAGAGACGAGGGATCGGAGGAGAAGAGCACATGAAAAGAGCAAAGACTTTCAATTCAACTAAGAAGCTTACTCTGAGACAAAGGACTCCTTTTGGTGTCTGACGGTTTCTTATAAATGCTGACAGGATAGATTATCTTGACAGCAAGGGGGTCAGAGAAAATGTCATGTCATGTCTGTCTTTGAGCACAAGAACCAAACAATTCCTCCCATCAATATGCCTCCTTGTGCAATAAGTCAGTGCCAGATATAAAATGTGACATGACATTGCTGGTAAAAAGGTGTTTTGCTATTTTTGTCTGAGACAGAGGCTCTGTATTGTAGGGAACAAAGAGGCACTTTAAAAGAATGAAATATGATTGGTAAGTTTTCATGTCCTATTAATGGCTTATAGTGGTTCAGTTCAAGCAAACCAATATGAAATATTGATAGTGTGTCACATATTGATGTTTACCATGTATAATGTAAACCACATGCTGTAATAGAATACCAGTGTATATACGGGTGCACAACTATATATTAAAATGTGAATATGTTTGTACATTAACGTCTATACTGTAAAAGACAATAAACTGCACTATAACTGTACATGCAGCTTGAAAACAGAAACCTACTGTTTGCCTAAATTGCTACAATGAGAATTTTTCTGGATAGCTAAAATTATTTTTTATACACCAAAAAGACAAAACATTCTGACTACTAATAGCTGGAGGGAGGAAAACTGATTATCTCTTTATCATTACACATGTTAGTTGGTGGGATATCTTGTTGCAGATCATGTACACTCTCCATCGCATGGAGCTGGTATTATTAAAATGGCCCAGACTTAACCCTGCAGTATTTTCATGATTCTCATTGCATTTCCCAACCCCTGCTTCTTCAGAATGAGGCAGGGACTAAACTAATATAAGCTCAAAAGGGTAGAAAAGTCCTGGCACATCAATCAAAGATAAGTTAATACATGGGTTTAAAAAATAATTTGTCACTGTCAATGCTCAACTTTATTTTCCTTGTAAGCAGAAATGATCAATATCAAGTAATGCCAGACATCTAATTTAGGAGACTAGACAAAGACTGTAGCAGCTGGGTGATTACATCAGATTGTGAGCCTGGGCAAATCTTTAGGAAACAAATCCATCTATGGATTTTTTCATACCCACCAAATACTGCTCAGGGTCAAAGGGAGCCTGGAGCCTGTCTCTGATTCTGACATTAACCTTTCTATACAATTGTGTCCATCAATTCAGTTCAATTCAACTAATAATAATTTGGTAATTCCAAAGGTAAATGACACATTGTTGGAGCTCTCATCATCCATGTTTAAGTCATAATAGACAGTTTTTATCTATGGACAGGAAGGAGCAATTTGTGCTGTAGGAGATCTGAAGAAGCCTTTGACCAAAGACACTGTTGTAAAGTGGATGCTTATGGTTGTCCATTATGTTCTTTATTTAATGATGCATCCTTTCCTGTCCAGATTTTCCAGAGCAATCCCCAGAACAGAGCCAGCCTTCTTTATCAGCTTGCTCAGCTGTTTTTAGTCACTGATTCTAATGCTGTTCCCTCAACAGGTGACTGCACTCTCCACAACGCAAGTACAGAAGATCTGAAGCATCTCCCTGCAAATACTAAAGGCCTGTGCTCCCCTAAGAAGTACAGTCTGAAATGTTTCTTCTTGTAGACGCCATCACTGTTGTGTCTCCAGTCCAGTCTACTGGTGCATGTGTGTATGAGTGTGTGTGTGTGTGTGTGTGTGTGTGTGTGTTCCTGTCTTGGCATCACAGTGAGAACCATTTTCCCGATTTCACCATCAAATTGAGGACCGTTTGTACCAAAGTGAGGACATTTTGCTGGTCCTCACGACCTATTTTGCTAAGGTTAGGGTTAGGCATGCACTGGTAATGGTTAGGTTTAGGGTTATTGTCAGGGTTAGGGCATAGAAAGGGTTGAAAATGACTGAAAATCAATGGAAGTCAATGGGAGTCAACACATGGTCCTCACTACATATAGCAAAACAAGAGTGTGTGTGTGTGTGTGTGCGCGTGTGTGTGTGCGTGTGTGTGGGTATGGATGCATGGTTGTTTGTCCTGTGTGTCTCTGTGTTGCACTGTGATGGACTGGTGACCTGTCAAGGGTGTACCCCGCCCCTCGCCCAAAGACCGCTGGCGATAGACACCAGCTCCCCTGTTACCCTGCACAAAGAAACAGGGATAGACAATGAAGAGATGGATGATCAAAGAGGAGTTGTGTGCTCTAACGATTGTGAAGATGAACTCTGCAATATAAATGATTTGACTTTAACTGACAAAATGCCAAACTGGATTCACCAAAATTTTAGAGAATCTGAAGTAAAATTTGGAAAAAACTTTTATTTTACCCACTGGGCATGTCTTTCTTCCCTGTAAACTCACCAAGTTCATGTTTTCCAGGATTGTCTGAGATCTCCATGACATAGAGCTTTAGATCCTTGTAGCTCTTCCCGATGCTGTAGATGCGGGTGATGTCGGGGCACTTATCATGCACAGATTTCATCAACTGGAAAACAAACAAAATAATTTTAAATTTAACTGATAGAAAGCAAAATGCCATTTGGGCATTTCTGAGTTATAGGTATTAGTTGTATCCTTCATTATCCACTTTTTACATTTGCACTTTTGGTCTCTTAGCCACAGTAAATCCTCTTGCTTTAGGACGTTATATGCTTATCAGAAACCTTGTAATTACCCTTATATGGAGTCCTTCTACCGAGCAGGGGTATAAAGTGTAGTAACATACTGCATTACTGTCTGGTTTAAGAACTGTTCAACAGCTGACAGAACAGCTTTCCAGTCGGTGGTTAAAACAGCTTAGAACATCTTCAACCCCCTCTGGAGCACATTTACCAGTCGCAATAGGGCCTGCAACATTGTGAAAGACCGTACACATCCTTTTCACCATTTGTTGACCCTGCTACCCTCCGGCAGACCCTACAAGTCTCTAAAGACACACACTGTCATACTCAGGAATAGGTTTTACCCATTAATCATCACTGAACTGAATTCTGTGTCCTCCCTGCCCACCCCTCCAAAATCACATAACCAGCTTCTCAAGAAACTAAATGTAACATGTCACTTTAGGATTGCCATTATTTTTATACCTCTTTGTTTGTTGTTCTCTATTTTTAATGTATCTTATTGAGGTTTTCTAATGGGGTGAGTGTTTGCACCAGCACACTCCTCCTCATAACATCTGGCAAGTTCATGTTTCAAAGGACAGATTTGGGCAAATTTTCTGCTTTTATTTGGCAGAAACCCAAAAAATTGTAAACCACACACAAAGAAATAAATGACTAAAATGACCCAATGTTACTCATGTCAAAGGTATGTGTAGTTTGCATGAATTTTGCCACAAATCAGGAGATGTGGACCTGTTTTGCTCCTGGTTTCAGATTCTGTCTGTTAACAGCAGCGAAGTCAAGATATTGAACTAGTAAAAAAATACTCCTGTGATATTTTCTTTTTGGCCAAACTCACATAAACTTTCTGATTGTACTAAAGCACGGGCAGGAACGTCAGCCAGCAGCAGAGTGGAGGTAACCGAATAAAGTTTTTACTGTATCTATAATTGCTGGACATGTTTTTGTGCTCTTTCTACCTTCCTCATTTCCTTATAGTTGTGGTGCCTGAAGTCCAGTTTGTCCTTTGACTCTGTTGGTTCTGTCTGCCATGTGTAGACATTACTAGGATCTGTGGAAAGGGAAAGAAGACAGGTACAGTGCTTTTTAACCTTTTTACTTTTTGTTAAATAACAGCCACAAACTTCATTATGTATGAAGCTAGAATGGCCTTGATATAAATATTATTAAGAATATTTTGCAAGAATTGAAAATTGATGTGAACAGACGCCTCCATCTTATGTGACTAAGACAAACACCAATTTAGCTTTAATTACAGGAAAAGGTGGTTCTAATTATGGACTAAAGATGCCCACTTTTCAGATTTTTATTTGAAATGAATCATTTTCCTCCCACTTTACAGCAACGTGCCTCTGAAGTATTTTATATGTCGGAGGCTCTAATGTGACAAAATACTTTTGAATACAAAATAATACTTTTGCAAGCTACTGTACTGAAAACCAAACACAGAAAGAGTTCATTCAAAATAAAAAAATGTTTTCCACTGTTTCTTTTCTTGTACCAGGTAGTGTACATCCCAACACCTCAGCCCTGAGGCAGATGTCTCCCTCTGTCCTATTCTGATACCACGTCTGCGGGTTGATCCGAATGTAGCGTGCCACTGTGGGAGTGTCGAAAAGGGCAAGAACGGGAGTTTCTGTGTCTTGGTTTCCTTCAAATATCTGCAGCAGAAGGAGGTGGGCTGAGTGTTGTTGGCATGTGGAAGACGGAAGAGCTTTTAAAAAATCAGATGTTCACTCACAGCCTCTTTGCTCCCATTCATGCAAGGCTTCCAGCGCAGTGTGTCGTTACTGAACTGAACTTTGTACGTATGCACCATATCCCAACTGCATGCAAGCAAAACAAATCCGTAAAGCCAAGGTATTCAAGTGTTACGCACAGAAACTTTGCAAAGGAGCAGGAGTCAAAACATTAAAAAAAACATTTTCATATTTGGAGGTTCCATCGAGAAGTTATCTGGGCTTCAGAAAAACGAAACAAGACAGAGATATGTAAAATTAAAATGCTTTGACATTTAAGACTTTAATGTATTTCAAATGCATCACATGGAGCCCACACCATAAAAGAAGTTTAAAAAAAAAATGCCTTTCCGGTAAAAACTCCCTGATCTCCATCTTCTTCATTTATTTTTTATACCTGCACTGACCTCCAGATGGAGTTGCGTCCCTGAAGGATGACCCCAATAAACCGGGTCAGCTTTTGGGCATCAACTTCCAGCCATTGGCTCTTGTCTTTGTATTGAGCACACCAGGCTCCATCATAGATATCCCCGTCATTTATTCCAGACTGCAACAAACGCACACCAATAAAAGCTTTAACAGGGTCAAATCTGTAGGTAGAAGATTGAACAAATGTAACGTTTACCTGGATGTTAAGTCGGCCACGGTGAGGTCCCAGGCCTCGTCGCTTGTAGGATGAAGCACTCAGCTGAGTGTCTTTCACCCTCAGTGACTCCAGACCCAGAGGAGGACATTCTGACACAGTCAACAGATCTTTATGCATCATTTCAATGTAAAATGCGTCTTCTTACCAAGACATAAGAAGAAATAGTAGGAGAGTAGGTGGATGCAAAGCTTCCAGGAACTATGCCCTAATATTATGCCAGCAGTATTTATCGACTATCAAAAAAGGGCTTAACAAGTTGATCTGATAAAAATTTGATAGGGCACGACTAAGTAAGCAAATTTATCTTGTGGTGTTCACAAAATCAAAGTTAATTAAATGTTTGGGAAACATGTTCCTATATGCTCAGCTTATCTGCTAGGCTACATTTTTACACACACACCTTTCCAGATTGACCCAAAAAATAGGGAGAAAGTAGAAAAATCACTGAGCTTATGACATTTTTTATGCCTTTCAGCATCTTTTGCTGCTGTACTGAAACCTCAGACAGACTTTTCATGGTCTACAGTATTCAGCTCAGCTGGCATGGTCTATTCCTGCCAGGGAGATCCCCTAGCTGCTAAAAAGTGTCAGGCTAAAGTGCCGAAGCCGTGGAAATGACTGCTAAAACCCTGTCTCCATTTTGCCCTGTAGTCCTGTGGGATCTCTTCAGCCTCTTGTGACTAAAAATGACTGTTTGGTGGTGCTGACCTCTGGATTTTTGCCAAACCACAAATATCTACTGAAACCACTGATGCTGAGCCAAATAAACTTGGCAGAAAAAATATTACTTCGCTGAAGCAGTTCACAACTTAACTGATTAACTCGAGAAATACAGTAAAATAAATAAGCAAAATTGTGTTAATAGTATAAGCTTTTGACTACTAGTTAGCAGAAAGAAACCAGTTATCCCCCCTTTTCCTGACATCTTTATAGGGTAATAAATGGCGTGATTCATTTTCCACTTCCTAAACAGATGTTTTTCTTGTCTTTCTCTCAGCGTAGTTTCACATTAAGTTTCTCTTTTATGCATTAACACAAACACTGAGGTGGTGTATAAGACCGTCTTCTATTATCCACAAATATTGTCAAAAATAAAAGTTTTCCTAATATTATAATGTAATTAAGGTTTGTACTAATAAAGTGAGTCATAAATAGCTGATTACACCAAAAATTGGGGAAACTGGACAAAAGGGGAAACCAAAAACATGTGCGACTCAAACAGCATCTAACAAGCGATGCCCTTTAAAAATAGAAATAAACAAGCAAAGATCTTACAGAAGAGAGAGGAGCATACATCAGCTGATCCATCTACTTTGTGCCACGTTTTCCTCTTTCAGAATCAGCTTTGAGGTTTGTTAGTGCCAGAATAATGCTGTTTAAACGTAAAACAGCAGGTTTAGTCCAAAAAAATTACATTAACAAGTTACTATATACAGTATGTCTCATATCAGTCCTGCAGTGAGGGTTAAAGTCACAATTATTAGTTAAAGGGCATATATGATCATATTTTAGAGCATATTTTAGAGCCATGAAACCTAACAAAGCAGATAAGTAATTTGAAAACGTGGTTTTCTGACAAAGAGCCTTTTGAGTTATGCCCAAGAAAACCGTAAATGCCTGCCATACATGGATGAACTTAGCAGCTAATAGCAAAGTGTAGAAATCGTTCATTGAAATAAAACTGCAATTTTTTTTTTAATTTTGGGAATATGCCAAACAGAAGTGTCGTCACTCATTGACAACACTGAAAAAGAATGGGGTGAGTACTCTTACTACAAAGATCATCAATGCAGAAAAGTTTCTGCTGTGTCTGAGCCAAATTAAGGGGAAAATGTTTGACTTCAGATGCCTTCTGACGAGAGCCTTTACAGCCAAACGATATGCTGAGACAAAACTGACAGGTTTTAGTGCTGTGACAGTGTCCTTTGAATAACGTCATTACAACTACATTCCAGTACTGCATTTTAACCCTCATTAGTAAAACACAGATGGATTTCGTGGCTCTGTAATAAAAAGTATTCTGGTGACACAGTTGTTTGGAAAAATTTGAGTGCTGACGCCTATGGGCATTAGATTAATAATGCTGGTCAGAACTGGAGCAGAATTTACTAAATCAATCTGAATGTTGCCAGAATTTCTGTCTCCTAAATGACAGTTTTCATCAGAAGCAATCCTTTGTTTCTGTAGTGAATTACAGTCAGACTTGGCTCACCACACTCCCTCTATAGGGTGCTGGTTTGTATGGTCTCTTAGCTTTTGCAGTCAAGCAACATCTTCCTGACTTTCTCGTCCTCCTCCCCCAATCAACATGAACTCAAATTCAAGCTGAAAGTTTTGCTATCACTAAATTGGTCTTGGGTGATCATTATTTTATAACTGGCTGTTCAAGAAGTGGCATTATCACTAGCAATTTTTAGCAGCGCTCTCAGCTGCCTTTTTTTCTTTCATACTTTCTTACACATTTCTCACTTAAAAAATAACGGTACAAAGGGACAATTCTGAACACCGATGAAAATAAAAGGTTGTGAAAGTGATGATATATGCCCTTAAAGAAATTAGTCATTTCACACTTTCTTTCACAAGTTGCTCATTTGCTGCTTTCTGGTGTGAGTTTGCTAATAATTTTGAGTCCAGGTCAGTTTGATTATCAGGCGATATATATAAACTTTTATTACATAAAACTATCTATGACTTGAGCTTATTTAGCATGAAAGTAAAGCCCACTTGAGAAAAGCAGCAATACATATTTGTCACCAAAACTTGGTCCTTGTCTGATTGGCATACTGTATATTTCAGGGCTATTCTACATACATACGTGGGGCAGTTTCTGTGGCAGCTGACTGGTGACGTGCAACCTTTTTGATTTGTGGTTTTGGTGTTTTAGCAATCTTTGGCTTCTTCGGAAAGAATTTTGGTTTCTTCAGAACATTTTTAAGCCTCTTTGCTACCTTAAGGCTCCTTGAGGACCTTTTTGCTATAAAAAAAGGCAAAACAGGCAAATTTTCCCCATTAGCTTTGTACAATAGACCCTAAAAAAAACAACAACACACAAAGGTTAAACAGTTTTCATTTAAAGCTATTAATTTTTTACATTGTCTGTTATAATACATTTTGAAGAGTTGATGGAGTACTTTATGCAACTGCTTGTTCTAAACTACCTGAAGTGCTTGTTATTAGGTTTTTCTTTAGGAAATTTAACTGCTGCATTGTGCTTTTTCAAAACAAACATGCCTGGTGGGTCCTGTGTAAAAACTGATTAATATACAAAACAGAAGCTGCCCGCTATTAAGTTTTACTCCGGATCCATGATGCTGGATCCGGAGTAACAAAGGTCTAGTAAAGGTTGTTGGAGTCTAATGTATCATACACTCTTTGAAATACTAGGATAGCATCATTGGATCTTTTCAGCAGAATGGTCCAAATATTTGGTCAAATCAGAAAAAAAATTGTCCACCAGACAAAAGAATCAGCCTTTTTTCATGGCCACCTCAGACTCCAAATAACTGGTACAAAATGTGTGTTTTTTCCCCATGTTTGACTGACCTCAGTCATTACCAAGACATCTGGGTTTCATCAGCATTAAACATGTAGCTGCAAAGTCTCACTGCATACACAGTGGAGAGGCAATCCTCCTACCCCCAACGCTCACACACTGACAACAGAAATGCAAAAAGGCCTGCTCTTTATACTCTTTCACTGACAGCTTCATAAGCCTGAAGTTCTCATCAAGGCTGATCAGTGACTCAGAATTTAACAAGGAATTCATAATGGATCTTTTTCCTAAACCTCTTAACCTCTTGAGTTCGTAAAGGTGTGTTGCCTCCCAGTTTAGATGAAAAGCATGCAAAACATTTGTATTTTGGTTACTCTCATGTATGTACATCACATTTGGAACGATAACATTTACTACCACAGTGGTAAAAATGCTGTTTGTCGAGGTGCATATTTAATGCAAATATATTGCAAAGAAACAATAAACACATGGTCAGTAGCAGTCACACGTTGTATTTGAAGACAGATTCAAATGCACTAAGAAAAGTTTGTTCAGATAAAACCATCTGATTAGATCTCACCTAATTCCAGAGGACCTTCTTCTTCTTTTTCCATTTCGGGGACTTTTCTCACAAGTTTCTGACCTTCCTTCCCAGTCAGGCGCTCTGTAGTGGTTTCAGCTGTTGACTTTCTGTAACTGGTTGTGAATTCTGTGGTGGGAACCTCTGTAGCATTGGACACCCTTGCAAAAAAAAATCTCTTTGCGGTAAGATCTTCACCTGAGACCACAGAAGGTTTGACTGTTGATGTGAAACCAGCCAAGTGGCTACAAACAGGGGCAAAGAAGCCACCAGCTGAAAATAACAGCAGAGTGATGGGAAGAAATCCTGCCATAGTAAGCCTCTCCAGTGGAAACCCCTCACACACTGAACACTCATCCAACCTTCCTGACCCGGAGCTCTGCGACTGTCAAGCTGCCATCAGTGGAAACAGTTTCCTTTTACATACCAGACCAAAAGATCTCCTTGAGAGGTAATTATTTGGAATAAACTTGCTTTCACAGGAAATGAAGTCCAGGCAATGTGGCCAAATTTGTAAAATATGTCAAAATATATAAATTATTTAAAATTTAATACACTTAAATTTTCCATTGTTTTATTTTTTTAGGGGAAAACTTGAGTTTAGTTAATAAATAAAGCCCAGTATTATAACACTAATTATTTTACCTGGTACAGACTAGCCATCTATCAATCATAAAAGGTGTAGTTTTATGCGTACCAAAGCCATTTCTCTTCAAAAAGAGTAAAAATACACAAACAGTGCTTAAATTTTGGTTCTGATAAAGTTCAAATGGCTTTTAAAAACATTAAAAGCTTGAAGACAAACACGTTTGCTTAAACTCAGGCTTTTATTTTGAAGCGTCGGCTTTTATTTTGAAGCGTCTGCTGAAAAGCTTGACACTGGTCTCTGGACAGCAGCTGCATTAAGAATCAGTGGACCGGTTTGTTTTGGGTTTAAATTCCACCTCCTCTTCATGAATGTGGAGTCCCTTTTTTTTCCAGGCAAACACAGTCTAAGCCTGACTTAGAAAGTTCAAACATGCTTTACAGGCTCATTCAAAGCTTTAAAAATGATTTAATACTTGACCAAAATAAATGTTAGAGCCTTCTCTTCCAGTTCTGTGTTGATTATTCACCAGTTACACATTTTACTGTTCAGCTTAGATGGTTTTAATGGCACAGACAGAAAAATGTTACATGTGACATTTGTAGTTTCAGTAGATTTTTAAGACCTCATCTCATCAAATTTTGAAGAAGTTTCCTAAGTTCATATGAAAACCTTCACGTTTCTCCACACTGAGCAAGCCTTCTTACTGTCATCTCTTGAGCTTAAGGGGTTAAAACCTATTTAAATGTGAGGAGCTCCTGTCCAGCTGTTACCAAACGTGGGACAATAAAACAGAAGTCTTCTTAAAGATAAAGAATAAAAAGACCAATTTTTTTACTGGAAAATATTTTCAAAAGTGTGGGATTTTTAAAACAAGACTAAAGTCCATTTCTCTCACAAACCAACTTGTTAATACAGAAAAGTAAAGGCCGTTTAAATTCGGGCAGAGACCAATGGGACCTTTTTAGTGTAACTGCAAGTGAAAATGTAAAAACCCGGAGTTTTGTTTGATTTTGGAAGAACATTTCCCTACAACTGAAGGTGTTATTTCTAGTTTCTGTAATATCTCGGCACCTTTGCTGACAAATGTATAATCTGCATCGCATTAAAACAAACGCTGCTTGACTCAGATACATATTATATTGGTAGATGTTATTTAAATGTGGCGTCAACTGAAAAATTTTAAAACATGTCTTCGTCTAAAAGAACTCAAGTCCCACTACTACCACTACAATAAAATGACATAAGCTGCCAAATTTTAATGATACAAAAACAACTTAAAAAACTGTACACTCTGTTTTTAATTAACCACATTTCTATTATTCTGAGTGTGAAAGACTGCTGGTTCTCTTGTACATCTGTTTGAAGTCCATTTGAATATGGGAAGGATTGACCAGAGCAAAGAAATTACAAAAACAAAACAAAATGGGAAGATTGGGAATGTCCAGGTCCTTCTCCTAAAGATGGTTCAAGGTCTCCAGAGTTTCAGCAGGCCATCCTCGCTGTAGGTGGCGATCAGGTTCTGGTGGGGGTGGTGGGCAATTCCAATCACATCCTTCTCGTGGACCTGAAGAAGACAGCAGCAGGATGAGAACAACTAGAAGATTTCAGCCACTTCCCTTAGAGCAGAACCTCAATATGGCAAAAAGGCACAGCAGGGGTCCTACATATTTTTCATTTCACTTAAGCAGTGGTCAGGTTTTGGATGAGTGCCCTAAAAGATGGATGGAAGATGTGAAAAGACATCAAGATTTTATCCATTTTCGTTATATACTGAACAGGCATAACATTACGACAGGGGAAGGTAACACCAATTACCTCTTCACATTGGCACCTGTAAATGAATGGGGTATATTAGGCAGAAACTGAACATTTTGTCCTCAAAATGATGTGAAACACGATAAATGAGAAGGAATAAAGATTTGAGCCAGTTTGACAAGGACTGGCTTGGTGACTGGATCAGATGATCTCCAAAATGACAGCTGTAATAGGGTGTTTCCCAGTCTGCACTGGTCAATATCAATCAGCAGTACTAAGACAAAGTATTGGTAAACCAGCGAGTACGTGATGGGAAGCCAAGACTCACTGATGACTGTGGGGAGTGAGGAAGTGAACGCTGGTCCTGATATCCCCTGTTCGGTTATCACCTGGCTAATATTTATCCAAGAAACCTTTCCAGGTGGTTGAGAATCCATAGATCTGTGGTTTTTCAGTCAGTAATTGAAGAATCAAAAGAAAGCTTCGTCTAAAATGATAAAAATCAGGAATTGACGGAGCTGATAAAAAAAAAGCTACAGAAACTATCTGCACCTTCTATACAGAACATAAAAAAGCATGAAGGTGTTCTGATGAGTGCAACGCAGTTCTAGATATATACAGGTCCTTCTCAAAATATTAGCATATTGTGATAAAGTTCATTATTTTCCATAATGTCATGATGAAAATTTAACATTCATATATTTTAGATTCATTGCACACTAACTGAAATATTTCAG
>JAHUTJ010034555.1:0-16651 GCA_036250325.1 Characodon lateralis
GCTGATCACTAAGTCTGGAATTTGGGATTGTTTCTCTACAGGTGGTCCTGCATGCTCCGGTATCACAAAGAAAAGTAATTGATTTTCCATTCAACAGTAAGGTAACTTCAGGTTTAATGCTATCTAGAAAGAGAAGGTCCTGGAAGTTTAGGAGGACATCCTGCCCCTATGTTTTTGTTTTTTTGTTTTCATCAGTGTCTGAGGTACTAGGAACAATTTCACTTGTTTTCTGTCCTAGTCATGCTGAAAAAAGGTGCTGGCTAAATTTTTCTGTTTCTTATCCTTCATTACCTTTTCTGCATGGAGGGCATGATTAACATAGTCTTTTAGAGTTGCTGTGGGGAACCCTATAAAATGTCTCCATACCCAGGTATTAATTGCATCCCTGGAATCAGCATGTAGTGCAATTTTTTTTTTTTTTTACTGCTGTCGATAAGCTCCTTGCTCGTTTTCATCTTCTTGTAGACCACTGTGTATTTTAAACACTTTTGTCAGTCTAATCCTATATTCTTCAAAAGGCTCTTTCTCTTTTTGTTTCACTCTGGCTATTTCTGCGTAGTCAGCTCTGCGTCTGTATCTAACTGTAAGCATATCGATTCATCCCGTTACTCTGTTTGTTCTGCTGTTAAAAAGAGTAAAATATTTTCTAAGGTTACACAGAAAAAACATGTCATGCCATAAACCTCCGTGACAAGCTGTATCAACAGCCTTCAGCGTCTCAAATAATAAAAGAAACTAAACACAAAATAAAACATACATGAGGTACAGCCACTGTGGGGATGGATTTATTCACCAAAGGGGAAATCCCAAGCCAGAGGGACTCATTTTGGCCCATCCAAATCCTGTCAAACCTCATCAGATCTTTGGTACATAACAAAAACTTTCCACCTACTCTTTTTACTCACTTTCTTTTGTCCTGCTGTTGTACTTTGCAAGTCCACCAAAAATTACTACTTAGCACTCTGACCTTTTCTGCTTTCCACAAAAACGTCCATTCTTATCTCCTGCATCACATCTCTCTCTTTTTAGTTACTTTTAACCAATAATCTACATCCTCATAACCTTCTTNCTTTCTTTTGTCCTGCTGTTGTACTTTGCAAGTCCACCAAAAATTACTCCTTAGCACTCTGACCTTTTCTGCTTTCCACAAAAACGTCCATTCTTATCTCCTGCATCACATCTATCTCTTTTTAGTTACTTTTAACCAATAATCTAAATCCTCATAACCTTCTTTTTCAATTTTTCTTAAATCACGTTTTGTACTTTTAATTATTGCATCCTGTAGATTAACTCATTTTTTAGAGTTTAATCGACCCTCATAATGATATGTGGTTATCCATTTATCTAAATATTTTAATTTTAATATTTTAATTTGATCCTGTGCTTTTACAAATTTCCAATCTTTGCATTGTAATTATTTTTTTTGTTTATTTTTACTCGCCCCTTTTCCCATTTTTTTTATTTATTTATTTTTTTTATTTGGTCCAGTATATGAATACCTAGCGTATTCTAAATGCTGGATTATTCTGCTCAGTAGGGTGACAGAAAAATCTCCTTTTGTGGTAATTCTCACTTCAACTCTTTTGAGTGGAGAATTCTTGCCTTTGTATCCACAAAAGTTAGTCACTTATAATCCTACTGCTTTGGTATGAGGCAAACCTAGTGGTTTAAATCCTCCATTGATTTCTCACATGCACACATTTTTTTAAATGCAGAGTTCTCTTAGTATTTTTGTTTAAATACTTACTTCTTAATACTTTGAGGACTCTGCCGTCCTTGAAACACAGAATTTTTAGTATTACTTCTTAATACTTTTTCAGGACTCCACCGTCCTACTTTTACCTGTTAGGGCATAGGATTCACAGGGTTTTATTTCGCGCAATGACTCCCAGTCATTCGTCACACTTTTTAATCCAAACTCAAACTCACCACTTTGTCTTCTCCTCTCTCTCGGAGTTCCGTCAGCCATCAGACCCCAGCGGGCGGGCCGAGATCCAGTCCCGGAAAGGGTCTGTGAGTCTCCCTGATGAAGACTGCCGTGCGCACGGTCTTTACTGGAGTCTACCAACCCGCTGGAATCCTCAGGCGTATTTGGAATCTGGCTCCGAAGGACCAAAAAATATCAGGTTCAAACAACCTAAAATACTTATAACATCACAAAAAAAAGAGAAAGACAAAGAATTAGTTTCTCGCTGCGGGGAGAATGGAAAGAGATTTGCTTTCAGTTACAAATCTCCTACCGCTCTGAAAACCATCTGTCCGCACCTCTCTTTTTATTATCTTTGGGGGTTCCCTAGTTACAATAAACGTTGCTGCTCTGAAGGGTAGGATAANTAGTTTCTCGCTGCGAGGAGAATGGACAGAGATGTGCTTTCAGTTACAAATCTCCTACCGCTCTGAAAACCATCTGTCCGCACCTCTCTTTTTATTATCTTTGGGGGTTCCCTAGTAACAATAAACGTTACTGCTCTGAAGGGTGGGATAAACAGCTACAATGTAACCAGGCCATATACATTATTATCTTGTAACAGCACACTTCCACAGTCTCCCCATCTTAAGATCAGTGTGTCCTTTGTTCAGCACAAACAGCCACCATCTTTATGACATCCTCAACTGTGACTGCTTCCTTCCCAGCTCCACCTTTGATCCTTGCCTGCAAACTCTCATCACATCCTTACTCACACACACAGCATGAAAGGTTATAAAGATCAAATAGTAAAGTTAAAGAAAAGGAAAAATAAGATAAAAGGAAAAATATAAGATAAAACTATATACAATTATTCCAAACAGTTGTTTGAAAAGCATCCAAGGAGAATGTACACAAGTAATGTATATTGTAATGTATAATAATGCATTGAATGCCAGACCATTTCTATATTAGTTTCTGTCCAATATGTAAGGCTCCATTGAGCATTGAGCTAATTAAATGTTATTACTCCTTTGTTCTTACTTGCAACAGCGCACAAAAATATACCAAGCCAAAGTTTCTACTAGCAGATAAAAAAAGATTTGAAAATAGCTACTGTTTTGGACAGTGCATCTCTAAATAAAAAACAATACTAATGACAACAAAAAAAACCCAGGATAAATAAGATGGAAATGGCATGGCTGTAATCCATTTTTTGTCAGACAACAGTGAGTTACAGTTTGCATTAAGTTGGGTACAGCTTCAAAAAACAAGTAGCAACACTTTTCAAAGCAGCTAAAATCGATATTATCTGTATTTCATAGCACTCAAAAAGTGGAAGTGTAATTTGCACAAGTTATTTGCTATGGAGATTAATGTACAGTTTCCCATCTCAAATAAATCAGTCACACAGGCTCCTGATATTGTAAAACCATACATCTGCTTGTGATTACCATCTGACTTTATAAATAAGCTATCAGATTTAGTTGTTTTCCACACAGAGGAGACACCACATGCAAGATATATGATGTTGTTGTTGGTAGAAGCATGGTCCTTTAAGGAGAAAACAGTTGTGGCCTCTGGGCAAAGTGAGTCCCTCAGCTGGTATCTATTTACTACTGCAACTTATTACTAAACAATTCTGTGAGTGTGATTATTGGAGCTTCTCTGTTTGAAGGGGTATAATGTTATCTATCTATTCTGAATATGTGATGCCAAGGCTAATTCACTCAGGGCAAATTTAGAAACTCACTTAGTTTTGAATATATGCATGACTGTGCCTATACAGTAAATAAAACCTGTAATGCAAATTTATAACCACCAAATGTGCAGTTACTGTTAATTAAGTGTGGTGAAGGAACAGTACAGCGAGGCCTGGGTGCAAGAAGCAGAGATGAATACAAAGGCCCAACAAATCTGCAATTGTGGACTTTGTTTTGGTTTTGTGTTTATTTACTCTTCAGTTACGTGTTTCTATAGTGGTCATGTTTATTTATTCTTTCTGTTTCTTGATAGTTTTGTTCTCTCTCCTGCCTCCTAGTTTTAGTAGTTCTTTCTCCCCTCGCCTATAGTTCCCTTGGTGGTTGCTTTGTCATTTATTTATTACTTAGAATGGTTTTCTCTTGATTATCATTATTATTATTACAGTTCTGTTGCTTCTTTGGGTTTTCTAATTTAGTTTACTATTTAGTGTCTGTGTTTTTTTTTATGGTTAGGTTATTTGTTTCTTGATGCATTCTTCTGGTTTATTAGTTTCTTTTCCCTATTCCTCCACTTGTCCTCTTGTCATTAGTTCCCCTTCAGTTGTTATTTACTCAGTGTTCGTTTCCTTTTATATTTGTAGTTCTTTCCTAGTTTAGTTCCTCGTGTTAGTCTCTATTGTTTCAGTTCCTTCTTATAGTTTAGTTTTCACTTATTGTTTGCCACTATACTTAGTTCCACTTATTGTTTACATTTTGCTTTGCATTTATTCTAGTCTTCACTTTCTCTGCTTCCATCCCAGATAGTTTCAGTCAGTGTTTGTTTAGGTTTGTTTACTTTTTCAGTTAGGGTTTCTTTTATGGTTTCTTTTGTTAATTCTTATTTGCCAGATTCTTATATCTTAAGTTGTTATAATTTTCTTAGATCTGTTTCCCTGAGTTTGTTATTTAGTCCCTTTCCCAAAGTTTAGTTTTGTAGTCAGGTCACCTGTACCTCAACCTCCCTGCCCCACTTTGTGAGTTAGTGTTGTTTATCTTTTGATCCCATTTTCCCTTTGCTTTATTTCATAGTCTAGTTTCTCCAGTGTCCCTTTGTCTCCCAGTACGGTCACCATAGCAACCATTCATATTCCCTCAGTTCCCTGCGGCCTGGTTCACACCTGATTCATGTTTCCTCTGATTACCTGCCTCCCTGTCTCATTGGTCCATGCTCCACTTCCCTCAGCTTATAAGCTTTCTAGTTTTCATTGTTCTCCGCTGGTTCCTTATGTTATCTTTCCTCGCTACCCTGGTTTACTTCTCAAGTTCCTCCTTGTGGTTTAGTTTTTGTTTGCCTCCTGAAAATACTGCATACTGGTCCTGCCTCCAAACCCCCAATTCTGACACAAACCCTGCTGTCAATACTTCATGCAACCCCTTTTTTGCCAACAGGTCAACACTTTGTCTTCTATAACACTCCACAAGTTTGAACCACATAGAGAGAAGGATCTTTGATCATTTGTCTTGGGACAATCTTTTTTTTATTTTTTTAACCATATCTGGCAGAGTAGTGCCAAGAAGAAGCCCAACAAATTTACTTTCACAAGTAGAGAAATACTGCTAACGCTATAAAGCTCCACTTTATATTTATTAAAAAACTTCTTTAGAAACTGCTTTGAGATTATTTCAATTGCAATGGACATGGAGACGGAAACGAAAAGGGAACAAAAAGAAGCAGGAAAAAAATAGGGAGGTGGGGCAAAAAAGAAAAAGGGAGAGAAGAAGAAAAGAATAGAGGAGCGTAAGAAGGGTAAAGAGAATACAAGATAACACCCTAGAAGACTGCTTCGGCACCTGCAGAAGCATATATAACAACATTATTGTTACCGAAAAGTGCACGGTCTTAATGAATTCAAGATGTATTTAGTGGTAACTGCAGCTTAGTATATAACATCTGTGTATCTGTTAACACCTGAATCTAAACACCTGTGGGTGTAAGTGTGAACAAGCTTGAGTGTATAAAGTTTCTCCATAAAAATATGCAATAGCAAAGGTGAGGAGCCCCAGACCTACCCCCGTGGACCCAAGACAGACATGGAGGAGATCTGAGCCACAGATATCCAAAGGCCCCCCAGAGCACGGGAACCCTGGGAGGACCACCACCGGGAATACTGCAACCCCCCTAAAGAACAGCAGAGAAGATGCCAAGGGCAACGACCCAACAGCCGGAGTGCAGAATCCCCAGGGAGCTGCAGCGGTGAGCCCGCAGTCCCCACATTTGATGGGGGCCTAAACTGATCCAGGATAGGGAGCAGCACAAGACCCACCCTGACACAAATACAGGCACATACAGCCACAATCACACATTACCACCATCATGAGTACACATAAAATCACTCACACCCAACGTAAAGACACACAACAATTGATGTTGTACACTTATTCACAACAGGTACCAATACCCCAGAGGGGCAACTATCCCTCATACCCAGGAGGTGGTCCCCTTTCTTCTGGGGTGGAGACAGGCAGACCGCCCCAGCACCAGCCCAGACTAATGCCGGCACCGCCTGAACCCAAGCGACCCTGGCCCAGACCCCGACCCCCTGCTCCAACCCCAGCCCCCAACGGCCCCCATCCCTATCCAGAGAGGGGACCACATACAAAAGAGGGGTCTACCTGGTCCAAACGAGGTCGCCAACCAGAGCCGTTCAAGGATGAAAGAGTCCCAACCCCCCAATGAATTCCGATCTCAACCCCATGAGCACCCACCCTCTATGAACCCCAACATGACTCTCCCCACTCATCCCCAACCAGGACACAGATATCGAACACATGTCCCCAAACCCAAATGTCATAAATCTCTTCTCCACAGATGAGCTTCACCCCCGAAAAGCCGATAAAGACACATCCACACAGCGCAAGCTCCACACACCGCTGCCTCCTCTTCCCTCCTTCACACACAGGCCCCACACATGTGACCCTATCCCGCCGCACACGACAGCAAGCGCAGCAGCACCAAGCCCGCCCAACCATCCGGCCAATGCCAGCAGCCCCAGCCTGCCGCCCGTCTATGAGATTGAAACATGCCAGCCGACCGGGCCAACCAACCCCCCTAGGCTGAGCACAACTCACCAGCTACCCCCAGTGCAGGTACAAGTTGTGCACCCACCCGACCCCACCCATAGCCAGGCTATTGTTTATGGTGAACTAGTTTGGTGTCCATTTGGCCATATGTGTTCGATCATTATCATGTTAAAAGACCCAAGGATAACCCAGTTTTTGTTTACTGGCAGAATCCAACAGGTAATTATTCAAAATATCCCGATATTTGAAAGAGCTTATGATGTGATGCTTTCTGACGTTGTTCTTTTCCCGCCTCTCTCCTTGCTTGGATGCTTTCTCCACTTGCTCTATGTTTATTTGCATTTTTTTTTTTACTTCTACCTTTTTATCTCTGGACGAAACTACTTGAAATCATTCAAGGATATTTCAGAGGATTGTTTTTTCTATTTTATCACTTTTGAAAGAATTCCAGACAACGTTAGGAGCAGCTGCACGTTTCATGGCAACACAAGCACAAGATGCCTCCCTCTTTCGACAATGGCTACGTCAAACTTTTGCAGAAAATAGCAGTAATAGAAATGAAAATCCATTGGCTTCAAGTGAATGTGGAAGTAATTCCTGGGTATGGAAATGAAACAACCGTACCAATGATTCAAAACAATGATAAAACTGACAGACAGGTAACTGGCACCAACAAACAGAATGCTGATGTAAATATGAAAAAAATCGACCCACTATGTTACCTGGCTAACAGGAAGAACCCAGCACCAAGATGAAACTGTTTGATCAGCACTGCAGAGAAATGTCTGTGTTTTTTTTTTTTTCCGCTTTTTGTGCAGACAGAACAAAAACAATGTTTTTGCAAGGGAAAAGTAGTGAAATATTAGGTTAGTAAACCAAGAAAAAAAGAACCAGATTTTCATTCTTGTGTGCGACCAAATTGGTTGTGGGCCACCTATATGCCCTTCACAAAATACAAACTTGATTGTGAATAATCTGTGTTAAAGATTATTGTTTTGTAGCTGTGTATTTGCACAGAATTATTCAGTTTCACATTGAGGCTTGTTTCAAGAAATGGTTGGGTATACACACTTGTTTTTTGTTTTAATTATTGTTAATCACTTCCATGGCCACAGATGTATAAACTTTACAAACGTGTGATATAATGGGTTGTTCTAAGGATTTCACTGAATTCCAGTGTGGTGCCATAAATGGATGCCACCTGTGCAGTAAATAAGTAAGTGGTTTTATAACTAAGTGGAAGTGATTGGAAGCAACTAAAAACATGTTTTTTTATTTAACCTAATTGTAATGTGACATTTAGACAAAAATGATAGTCATCTCTTCAAGACCACCTCTGTTGTTGAGCAGCATACCAAAATATACAATTTCTTTTTTACTCTTTTTGACTTTTATTAGCAGCCAACCCAAATTATTTTTCACCAATTAGGTAAGACTGACAGATACTTGCAGATAAATGTGTTCACTGCACATTGGAATCTGATTTAAACCCCTTTTTTTGCTATGTGAGGGCTGAATGAGGGAAAATGAATAATCCCAGCACTTTTAGAATATCATATCTTCACACTACAGATCTATGTGTGTCCTCCTAAATGCTTGTGAAGCTGAATGTGTGCATCCAAGTGGAAAAGGAGTCTAAGTTCCCCCACATACTGTAACATCAAAGTGAAGCAAAGCCATAGTAAGGTCTCTGCATCATGCTTGATAAGAGGAAGTTACCATTAAGATGCTTTGCCTCACAAGGATTAAAGAAAAAAGCTCTCGCTTCCTCTTCTTAAAATTTTCTTTCTCATACTTTCTTCCTTATTATTCTTATGCTTTTTTGCTGGGGCATTGACTTTTATGTTGATTATTGGTGTTGTGTTGTATTATCCAACACGAGTTCCTCTAACCTAAGCTTTCTATTTGTCTGTTGTAGAGATTTCAAAGGAAAAAGAAGATTTCATGCCATTTGTGTTATATATTTAGTTGTGTGATATGAGAAATACTCCTTCAGCAGCCTTAACCTCATGACTTGAACAACCCATGGTTTAGAGGATTTACATTTATCTAGTCCTCATGATTTCCAATCAGTAATATTGACAGGTTCTGTTTTTTGTAACTGCATGTTGCTTTTTTAAAACAGTTTAATCAGAATAACTGAACTAAAATATCTTGGCTGCATTTTGTCAGCAAGCGTCACATATCAGGATCATAGAGACAAATAGGTTCCTTTTTTTAATTGTCTCATTTGACAAATCCAGTACAACAAACTGCAACAAACCATCCGAAATCACTGAATTAGTACTGTCATAGAAAAATGTAGAACACCTGATTTAATATTGAGTTTGGTTTTTAAACAAAAGGTCACATATCAAGGTTTACTGAATTTTATTGTGATTTAATTGCACTTAAAAAATGCCTTCAGCAAACAAAATATTTCAACAAAAATGTGTTTTCCAACAGAGGAAAAACTATGGACACCCCACTCCCTTGACAGAAAAACTATAAGTAAAGCTCTCAATAAATCTCTCGAAAGAGGACACCCATTATTTAAAGAAAGGCACAAGAAGTCCCATTGTGTTTACCAGTAGCCATTTAGGGGACACAATACAAGTGGGAGATTATCTTCTAGTTGGAAACACCAAAATGTAATTTTTTGGAATTAAAGCAAAAGGTTGTATACTAGAAAACTAACACTGCACTTCACACTAAACACACTATCTCCATGATGAAACATGATGTTAGCAGCATCATGGTATGGGGATGTTTTTAATCAGCAGGAGCAGGAAAGCTGCACAGACTTGATGGAATGATAGATAGAAACAAATACAGGGAAATCCTGTAAGCAAAACCTTTTAGAGGCTGTAAAAAAAAGAAAACAGACTAAAGAAAGATTTCACCTTTAAGCAGGACCATAAACACACAGCCATGAATTAAAATAGACCAGGAAAAATCCACACCTAAACCTAATTAGGAACTTGAGACAAGAGATGGAAAATGATGCTCTTCATCCAATCTGTCAGCTGAACTATTTCCCAAGGCATGACGGGTAAAGACACCAAAAGACTTGCAGCCTAATGAGAATAAACTGTGTGTGGGTGTGTTGGTGGGGACTACTACTATACTCCTTCTTTTGTTCTATTACATAAAATTGTATTAGACTACATACACATACATAGTTTGTTCTTCTTGATTATTGCTGCAAGGCAACTGTGCTACCAACTTCACCACCGTGCAGCCACTCAGTAGCTCAATAAAACCAAAATAAAGATTATCAGTAGCCTATTCGAAGTCTGGATTTAAAACATTTGAAATGCTGTGCAATTACCTTAAACAGCCCTTTTGTGCTTGAAAATCCTACTATGTGGTTGAATTAAAATAATTCTGCTGAGAACCATTTATTAGGTTTAAAGGGCAATTACTTTTTCACATACAGTGAAACTGGGTTGGGCAGCTTGGTTTACTCAGGTTATTTTTGTACCATTTTGAATTTTGCAAGACAAAAATGTAAAAAGATCTTTAAGGGGCGATTGAAACAACTGCACATATACCGCAACTGTATGAAAGGCTACTTTTCACAAGCCTGATGTTTTAAAGGAGCTGTTTAAAAAAGAAGTGATGAAAAAGTCAAAAAAATATTTGGCTCAGTTTCATATAATATTGTTCTATCTTTGTGCATTTAGTGTCAACCCATAATCTCATGTTTTTGATCTTCACAAGGGCAACAAAGATGACTGAAACAAACATGACTAAATGCTTTTCCTACATGTTATCCTTTTTATTGCAAAATCTAAAATATTACAAAAATGTCACAACAAATGAATGCCAGATTAATAATACACGGAAATAATGAATCGCAAATGCTATGAAAGAAAAGAGATAAGGAAAAAAAGACAGAGAATTCTGAGAATCTACTTTTCTGAAAATTAAAGAGAGAGAAAGTTGTTTCAAGTTCCAAAAGACCAAAATGCAGAATAGTCACGTGTCTTTGGTAAAGTAGTTTTTACTTTTTTCCCCCAACTATCTCTATTCTGTAGTATGTTGTTTTTGAAGAGGGAAATGAAAGTAGAACTAAGCATGCGTTTATAAATATAACATGTCGAGATTCCATTTAAAGATACACTGGGAATGACATATTATAGATGTACAACATTTTCCACTTTAGAGAAAAGTCAACACGCTTGATTAGACAATCACACATGATTACATAAATCGACCATGACAATTACTGTTGACTAGTGAAGACTTAAGTAACTGTAAATTATTTTTTCTTTAAAAATTCAGTATTACAGGAAAAATTGTTTTAAATTTCTAAGATAGTGTTCTTAAAGGAATTTCCAGAAAATGTCTTGAAACACACTTTTTTTTTTTACCACTGCTATTTTTGTAACATCAAATCAAACTCTAAACATCTTATGATGTTGTATGTAATCTTTTTATTCAGGTGCAGCATCATCTGCCTGGAAAACATTATTAAACCTGCATTTCCCCTTATATACCTTTATTTAATAGAAAAATGTGGACATTGTGTATATCAAGAAGCAGCGTGTGATTGTTTGTGCGAATTGGTTTATCTTACAACTAAAACAGAGCCCAATTGCAAAGCCATAGCAGTCTTTACTTTTGAATCAGATTTTCTTAATGGTGGTGTAAACATAAAGTTGTTTGATTTGGCCATGGAAACTTGGATCTTTAAAATTGCAAGTGTAAATTGAAATAAAAGTCTTTATTTTAATATTTTAGTATGTATGAGCCAGTGGCGGATGCTGGTCTTTCAAGGAGGGGAAGCTCAATTTCAAGATCGCTGATTCGCTCATTCACTCATTTCGCTGTCAATCAAAAAGGGATTCAGCCTCAGACAGATCATCCAATCATCATGCAGAAGCTGAGCATACGGGCCAGCCGAGGTCAGCCCACTGTCCCACTGCCCAGAGACGCTGAGCGTCCAATGGGACAAAGCCCGGCATTTATCCAATGACTCGTCTCGGTTCACTGCAGCCGAGGCTGCCCCATAGACCCCCAGAGACGCTGACCGTCCGATGGGCGGGACAAAGCCCAGCATTTTTGCTTCGCTATTGAACTCACTGTTTAAAGCACTGTGAAGCTGCGGGAATGAGTGAGAGGAAAGCCGCGTCGTTACCAGTGATAACAAGCTGATTCTGAACAAAAGTTGAGCGCATTTTAGCGAATATTTAGTCAATGACATGTACGCACAACAGTACATATTTGATCACTTATTTATTTGACATTTTAGTGGGAAGCTGAGCTTCCCTTGCACTCTTAGAGCAATCGCCACTGGTATGAACACACAATGGCTGATATCCACATTGGAGATTTTAACCTTTGAAAACTAAATGGCCTTCTTAAGTTGTCAACCATACTTCAATAATTTTTGGCTTGTGTTAATAAGACAGAAAGAGTTTGCAGGTCATACTAATTTAGATGATGGACTGACTGAACGGTGCTCAATGAGATTGGAGGACTGTTGTGCATTTATCTATTGGTCAGTCTGCTGAGTTTAACAATCAGTTCTTTTCACTTTGACAGATTACTCACTCAAAGGTATCATACTTCAAAAAACATCAGAACATAGCAGTGTGTACAAGATTGTCACAATAAAGGTTTGGTCAAACCTATGTCCAGTAACAGTAAGTTCTTCTGAGCTTCATGTAACTGTGCCATTTCTTTGGTCTTCTGATAGATCTCTTTTTAGTTCCTAAAATGATTTGCACCCAAAGTAATCCTGCTAATGTGTTGACTGTCATTGGTCATTGCACTTTCTTAAATGCCATGGACTAATTTCTTAATAAAGATATTTGTTGTTATAGTATCTTGGGAGTGTAGTGCTTGTGGGGGTGGACACAGTATGCTTTCCGTTTATCTTGAGCTGGGATGTCAAACTCAAGGCCCGCAAAATTGTTTCATGTGTCCCACACAAAGCATTTTATTGTTCCAATGCCATTCGGTACAAGTGGGGATTCACATTTCTGTGTATGCCAGTACTCCAGTACAGTGTATTTCAACCCTGGTCCGCAAGATACACTGACCTACATATTTTAGATATTTCCATGCTTTAACACCCCTGATTCAGATAATTGCAGTTCAGCAATAGACTCTTAATCACCCATCAACTCATCAACTTAATCACCCATCAACTCAAATCAGGTGTGCTGAAGCAGGGAAACATCTGAAACATGTGTGCCTTGAGGACCAGGATTGAAAAACACTGCTCCAGTGGATCTTTACGTCTCCTGAAGTTGATTTCAACCAGATACCGCTCTACTTCCAATAGGCATCTGCTTTGGCTTTAGAGCTAAGGCCTTTCTGGTCCACTGGTGCAACCAGCAGAGACTATAGTTCACCTATAAGTACTTCGAACAATGATTACATATAATCATATTTAACACCAATAGCTGAAATACTGCAGCAGTAATATGTCAAAAGAGATTTACAGAATACATAAAGACTTTCAAGAGCTGCTGGTACCTTCTCCTTCATCTGATGGATCTGATATTTGAAAGCTTCATTGTCTCTTATGTCTTGTTTTGACTGAGAAAGGCAAATCTTGGGTCTGCCAAAGTGGCATTTGCCATCACTTAAGGACTCCGTATTTGCCACATGTTCTCTGACACACCTCAAAAGGTTGTCAGAGAGAAGTCTTGCAAAATCATTACAGATATTTTCAGATTTTGCAAGTACTGCGTGGTGCAGCATGTTCATCAAGGGTATAATCTTTGAGATTGATAGCCTTCTTTCTTCTGAGAGCTCTACTGTTGCCTGGTAAAAGGGGAATAAAACAGTTGAGCACTCCTCAATTATTTGATACTTCTGACAAGTCAACGAGGTTATTTCAATTTCAAATGTTGTGAGGGTGACAGCCACAGGTTCTTTTAGCTGAAACGGACGTTCCAACATAAGGTATGTGCTGTTCCAGCATGTGTCCAGATAAATTACAAGCTTTTGTGGCAGTCTCCTCATCTGTATCTGGATCCCATCTTCACCTGTGGTGCTTGAACAGAAATATGTTACTATTGATTTGGCCTTTATATGGATAACAGAGGGGGTAGGGATCTGGTCAATTTATTTTCTGACCTGTTAAATTCAGTCCATGAGTAATAAAGACATGGTGCCTGATGTTTAAGCACGTGCAATCATATATGATGCAGCATCTGTCACTACGCAGTTCATCTTATTAGTGATTCTCCTCCTCTTCATGCGAGTATGCACTACCCTTGTCAGATTCCCCGATGTGTGACTTAAAGGGAAATATTCATCTCCAAGCAACACAGTGCCCAGTTTGTCATCAGCACCAATGAAGTTGCATGTTATGGCCAGTAACATCTCCATATTCATTGACGTCCACATATCTTCTGTCAAGTTAATATGTGGACATGAGGCTGACCAAAAGTAAGCCTCCAATAACTGAGAAACATAATATGAAATCATTTGACAACCAAGCTTTTTGGCAAAACCTGTATCTTTTTAACTGGAGTAGAGCTGGTTTATTTGATTATGCTGTATTTGTCAAGGTTTGTGGTTGGTTGGGACCGGGAAGCAGACAGAAGCTTGGTAGCCACATAGTCTTTGGAATATTTACTTTAATAAAACAATAAACAAATGACTTACATCAGGAGACAGAGCAGGAGACAAAAGAAGATAACAGGAGGAACCAACAGGGAACAAGTGAAACCGGTAAGCTTTTATACAGAGGGGTGAATGGTGAAACAAGGAGTATGAGAGAGGCAGGCAATCAGATAATTGCTGGCAGGTGTGAAGACTAGATGAATAAGTTTCTATGGCAATGAGAGCTGGGAAACGCAGAGACAGGAGGGGAAACTAAACTAGAGACAACTCTAAGGGAAACAAACACTAAACTAACTGGGAACAGCAGGGATAAGAACCCTAAACATAAGCTAACAGAAATAGTAACTCTAGAAAAAACTACATCTAAGGACATGGAAACAACTAAAGTAAACAAGCACAACAATACTAAACGAGAAACTGAACTACATAAAACCAAAGAGGGGAAATAACCATAAGGAATAAAACAAAAGAGAACTCAACTAAATAACAGACTTTGGGAAGACAAAAGATCTTAGGTAAACACACAAGCACAAGGATCTAAGCAAATATTAACTAGACAAAAGTAAACTACTAATCAAAGGATTAGGGAGCACCTCTAACGGCAAAGTAAATAAAAACAAAGGCCAAAATGGCAGATTCTGACAGTATTGGCCTGGAATATTTTCATAAAACATTTCTGGCCATAGTGAATAAAGATGCACCTTTCTGCAAATTTTAAGTTAAAGAATATGAAACCTGTGGTTAACAACAGACCTATCAGATGTTATCCTTCTTGAGTCACAGCAATAAAATCAGGATTAGAAGAGGGTTGGCGAAACTTAAGACATAAAGGCACCTCTATTCCTGTTGTTATTATGCTCCGTTGTAAGTTTTGTCTTTATTATTAATAAAATCCATTCATCACATCAGGTTGCATCCGTGTTCCTGCCTGTGCTTTGGTCCCGTTTCAAATCAACAAAACAGTAGAGACAGGCACATGTGTCTTTATCACTAATAAAATCTTTCAGATTTTCTTTGTGATGTATACTGTCATTTGTCATTTGTCTTTTTAATAAAATATATCATAAATTATGTTACTAAAGAGTGTCATTGTCCAACTATTCTCTCATTTTAAGTTGTGCTAGGCAATTTTTCTTAATCTGGACTCTAGTAATAAGAAAAAGACTAAAATTCCAAACTTTGTCTGACAGTTTTATGTGAAGTATCTCTATGGATATCTCACTCTGCAATTATGTGGAATAGCTGTAGTCAGTGTTATGGTCTAAATGCAGCAAAGATCAGAGTAATCTCTTTTTGGAAGCATAAGCCTAGTTTTACAAGAGAAAACGTCTTTTTAAACGCAAACTGCTGTCCATGTTTTCTTGGAGACCATAAGACTGTCTGTATGTGATTCCATTTGTACATAAATATAACAAAATTAAACTTTAAAACATTTAAATATCTCAAGGTATTATGCACATAAACTGATTTGAAGGTTGATAGTTAGGGCTGTGGACAGTGCGGTTCTCAGCTGTCGACTGTTTCAGTCTTTTAATGTTACTATACTAAAAAAGCATCCCAGCAAAAACCACGGCAGTCCTTATTCATTAGAGAAGACATGCCTAATAGAAGGCAGGAAGAAGGGATACCTGTCAACTATTTGGCCAACTGAATGTTGGTGGCTGAACTCATTTTAGAGTTCAATACACTTTTTGGATTCCATAAAGTGACAGCTTGTTGTCGTGGAGTTCCTGAAAAAAAGAAAAGTGACAAAGGAGGCACCCATTATAAACGTGGTCTGTAAAATGTCCTTTTGGTGAAATATCTAACTGTGGCCCTTTTCACAAATGTACGACCTCACATATCCTCAGAAGGTGTCCACAACTGTTACCTCCAGGGTGGCACAAATTGTTTTTCAAACCTGTCCTCACCTACTACTTCAGTGTCTAATGTTGGTCAACAAAAAAGCTTCTAATAAGCATGCACTTGCAGATGAGTGACTGAAAGATAAGTTATTTATTTGCTAATTAGTTTACACCAATTAAGCTTTACTCATTCACCTTAATGTCTGTACTCACTTGGCTATGTTCAGTGTCTCAGAGGGGCAGGAGCCTATAAGAATAGTCAATGTGCAAGAGGTGGAGAGAGACTAAATGTACTTCCTTCAATCAAACGAGGTGAGAAAATTTTGACAGGTGGACGGGACTTCCGGTGGCAGGGCCGGACTTCCGGTGGCAGGGCCGGACTTCCGGTGGCTGGGCCTTCCGGTGACGTAACCGGATATCATCATTAACCGGATGTTGTCATTAGCTGGATGTTGTCATTAGCCGGATGTTGTCATTACAAGGAAGCGAATCTTTCTAATTGTATGTTTTTAGATGTTTTTTACATCTAAAAACAAAACATGTAGTTTCTCCACTTTAAAAGGTCACTCAGG
>JAHUTJ010034556.1:0-16645 GCA_036250325.1 Characodon lateralis
TGAAATATTTCAGTTAGTGTGCAATGAATCTAAAATATATGAATGTTAAATTTTCATCATGACATTATGGAAAATAATGAACTTTATCACAATATGCTAATATTTTGAGAAGGACCTGTATTTTAACTATGCTTATATGTTATGTGCACTTATGTGTTACAGGGAATAGAACTAACAACCTTTATAACTGTCAGTTAATCTTCAGAAGAATGTGTGCAGGCGTGCAGGGCTGCAGCATATGTTTTCACGTCTAATGATTTCATCATTCATGTAAAAGTTAACTTACCTGACTTGAGTTATGTTGTTGATCAAACAGAAACTAGCACAAATAGATAGGAATCAAACTATAAGCTCACAAGATGCACGCTCAACAGATGTTCAGCTTCACACATTGTGGCAACATCCTTTCTTCATTAACAAACCTTACACTGTTGTTCAATAACTATCTCACTTATGCATGTTTAACCTTTCGCACCTATCTGTAGCCTGCTTTTGCTATGAACAATGCTGTTCGCACTATTTTGTTTCACATTTGCTGCGTTGCAAATAAACTGTTGCAAAAACACTGAGGTTTCAACAGGAAAAAAAAGACTGTGACACCAAAATCCTCAAGGCCTGTATGAAATATTCATGACTAAAAAAGGACAAAAACACAGAGTAAAAACAGCATTAGAGTGCTGCAGGTCACAGCTTCAGCACACAACTTCAGGCCACAACTAACACATTAAGTTAGTCATAACGTGTTAGGGGAGGTTTTATAAAATCTGAATCACATCGATGAGTTATTGTTACACAGAAATAACATCATCTTTTCTCATCAGAAAAATTAATTATGAAATTAGTGATGCAAAAAAATTGAGAAATGTTAAAACTTTGGTGGGAATTTTATGTAAATCATGACCGTGTTGTTGTTTAATGAACTGTCTCTTAAAAGCATTGTCGGGCTGTGAGGTGATTTTCCATCAAAAATATTTTTAGCCATGCTGTGCAGTGACTGACATAATTAATTTCTAACCGTATAATTTGAATCTGGGACTCAGTTCCTCTCTCTGATGAGAGCTACTGCTCTACTCTCTACCTCTCTTGTCTTTATGTTGATGTGTGGGGGATTTAGTCTCAGTTAAGCAAAAACCCATCTTCTTACATTTTTAATCTGGTTCATCAAAACTTCCCCCTCTGACTGAACCTCCTACACCTTACTTTGCTTATCCTTATCATCTTAGGCCCTGGGGATATTTTTAAAGTGGTATTTTTTCCTTGATTTCTGAAAGAAATGTGTCATTATTTTCTGTGAGATTGCCACCAATTGCCCCCACAGAACGGGGGGGCGGGGGGGGGGGGGTTGAAATTGACCCACTGGTATTACGTAAATGACTATGAGTTGAAAGGGTAAGATGGGATTGTGAATTGAGTGTGACTTATTGATTAAATACAAAGCAGACCTAGACTGTTTAAGGCAACAAAATGTAGAATAGGGAACAAACAGGATCACCCCCATAGTAAACCACACAGACCTAGAAGCATTAAAGGATTTGAAGAGATTCTGTAAAGAGCGGTGGGCCATGATCCCTACTGAGCTGAACTCCAGACCTGGAGACCAGCTGTAAGAAACAGCTTACTGCTGTGAGTGCCAATAAAGCTTATGCAACCAAGTTCTAAGTCATGTTTTGTGTGAGATCAAATACTTCTTTAATATGCTAATGCACGTTTAATTCTTGTGTTAATTCAGAATGTTTTGGTTAATAATCTGTCTCTGTCCCCGTGTTATATCATTAAAAATAAAGAGACTGTTCGCTTAAAATCCAATGGGAATAAAATATGATTGTAATGAACCCAAATGCAGGGTCGTGCACAGATAGACACTAGATGGTAACATTTCAGAATTTACAGGCCTATAATACCATGCCCATGTTTTTTGTAATCCCCCCAGATTATGGTCCCCTGATGACTTCTGTTTGCTTCATGTTTCTTTATTGAAAATACAGGTAAATATCTAATTTAAATACAAATAAGGCCAAATGAGCATGGGTGACATTACAATTCATACACTACTATAAATCACCTCGATAAAGTTCAGTAAATGTGGGGCATGTAGGCTAAATTGTAATTTCTGTGTGTAAAAATGATGATGTGATCAGAGTATTTTAATGTCTAAATAGCAGACATCTTGTTATTAGTTCTCAGGACTTACTCATTAATCTTAACTCTCTAAAAATCATGTCTGCTCATATATCACACTGGCTACATCCAGAAGTATAGATGATTTTTCTTATGACAATATTCTCTGCTGTTGGTTTCATTTTCACTATAAAGATTTTATAACTCTTTTACTGGGTATAGTTGATTTAGAATAGTCACTGGTTATTCAGATTTCTGAAGATAACTCTGTGACCTACCCAGTAAATTTGGCAGGGTAACCTGCTTTGCTACAACATAAAGTTAAATGGTGCAGAAGATATTTTGTGATAAAAGTACAGAATTATATAGTCAAGACAAAAACATTGTGTTCAGTGTGTAAAAAGACAAATAATTAAGGGTAATGTAAGTTTAAAATTTGACTTAGAAAGTTCAGGTTAAAGGCTGGTTGTGAGTCATTAATCCAGCTTTTAATCAATCTATGATAATTTTGTTGCTTTATTAATCTTAAGAATTTTGTAAAATGCACTTAAATGCATCCTTGTTTTAAATTAAATTCTTTTTTCCTGGGTGGTCATATCCGTAGATCCCACAGGACAGCTTGTATTATGGGTGCTTACTATCACATATACATGCTGTTCAAGCTGTGCACGTAATAAATCTAACAGTACGAAGGTGGCCGACGGCTGAACGTATCACACTAAGTGCCCCCATTTTTTCCACTTGAGCACCTGCCCCCCAAAATGTCTGTGCACACCACTGCCCAAATGTGTACGGTTAAACTTCATTGTGTAATGCATATTTTTTGTTAAAATTGTGATTAAAACATGTGGATTCTGGTTAACAATACGTCAGGGATACATTGATCATATAAATGATGTATATTTATATCCACAGAAAAGCTGTAGGCAAGTCTCTGGTCTCACTGTCTGTTCTGAAGCTCGCTGACAGCTGTTTTAGGTAGTTTCATTTTTGTTACATTCTTGACTCCTTACCGCTGAATCATTATGACAACCAAACCGCTTTGCTGACTGAACTTTGCTAAAAACTGACTGAACTGGATGATTCAGTCAAAGATTGGACTGAGACTTTACTGAACTAAGAAATAAAAATGCTATTTTGGTTTCATAGAGAAGTAAGCAGGAAAACTTCATAGAAATTTCAGAAACAGTGACACAATACTGTGGGATAACCCCTGATGTCAGTTCTTGACAGGATCTTGACTTCAGATGAAATAGAAATGGAAATTTTGAGATTCATGGGTGATCTGGGGGGAGTGTGAAACTGTAGTAAGGCAAGTTTTTGTCAAACTTCTGCTCCCTTACCCAGCAGGTCTCCATGCACCAAAGCCACCAGGTACCACACAACCCCGAACAGAAACCAGGTCCCCGCAAATGTTGCTGTGAACAGGAAGAACTTGTAGCGCCACGGCATTTCAAGAAACGTTGTCCAGAGGTCACGCATATAGAGGGCGTTCCTCCCGCTGACATGCCCGATGCGCATGTTGCTACGGCCATCTTTGGACAGTAAGCGCCTCCTCTTCTTCAAAGTCCCACTGCTGGCAAATGCACCACCTCCCAGCAATGGCTTCAGAACATCAGTTTGCGTCTGGGAGTGGCAGACCTTGTGTGGAGATGAGCTACGAGAACAGGGTGGCGTCGCAGAGGTCATCTGACAAAAAACAAACAGAAAAAGTCAGTTGAAGTTGTTCATGCGTCAGCAGGTTGTTTTGTTCACTTTTGGTCTTCTTAAACAGTTTTGAAAAACAGTAATAGCACCATTAATAGCAAACAGCTTCTCTTCTGTCAAACACGCTGGCTTATTATTAAACTTAGATGAAACCACAAACTTCTCACAATGACTGCAGGTTTCGGTAGTTCATTTGGTAACTTCCCTGCAACAAATGTATCCTCAAAATAATAGCAAAGAAAACAATCCTTTTAAAAATAGTAATATTATGGAATTCACAGAACATATTATTTAAAAAATTACATCAAGTTTTGTTTCATTTTTGAAGTCATGAAAATCCACACATTTATTATCTTCAAACAGAAAGTAGGTGATTACTGCAAATGTTAGTTTTGGAAATTACTAAAACCTTTTCTCAACCGGATGCTCTCATGGGGGGAAACTGCTCTGTTTTCTTCTGAATGTGATGCTTATCTGCTGCTAGTATCACATGATACCATCAGAGGAAGAAGATCTCCTTCCGATAATGTGGAACATCTAGCAGGAACAAATAATCAAATACAACTAATTCCCAGAAAGGAACTGCAACATAAGGGACTAACGCAGAGAACTATACTAGAATAAATAAACAGAGGAGGACAAGATAAATATAAAGAACTAATACGGGAGGGAACTCTACCACAAGCAAAGCTGGGAGAACAACTAATCTAAAGGGAAACCAACTTCCGAGTAAACAATAACTGAAGGGTGATCTAAGGACAAGGGGAGGGACTACTAAGGGACACGAGTGAAGGAAAGATAGAACAGAGGAAAACAGAAGGACATAAATAAATCAGTGAGTGGGTGGACTTAAAGAATACAAAGAAGAAGGCAGAAAGAAGAAATGACAGAAACTATACCCAAACTAAGAATTACAACATCAGGAAAAAGCACTTCACCACAAAACCAAAACAAAGCCAAAACGGGCAGATCCTGATAGGGGTCCTATTGGGAAAGCACTTTGCCCCCCAGACCTTCCATCTCCGTCCCCGAACACCTCCCTCCGCCCACTCTATCACACTACCAGTCATGCAGAGCCTTGGGGTGTGGGTGCATCACTGGGGTACTGGGAGGGTTTTACATCTCCACAGTCTCATGGCGGTCTGGGCTCCAATTTTATTGTACAACTTAGACATTCCCACTTATAACATTTTCATGACATGCAAGAAAAAGTAATAATATTAATGATGAAAATCGTACTTTGCTTTATTGCATGTCAATCTCAGATTTTGTCAGGATTTTGTACTTGTTCCAACTATTGGCCACAACTTGTTTACTGTAAAAATGTGATTGTTATGTTATTTAAGAAACACATATTGCATATTGTTTGAAAGAAAATGTTGTCAAGTTAAAAGATACAGAAAGTAACAGAAGTGTGATATGCTTTCAGTGCTATTCATTCTTGTAAAGTCATGACTGTAATCCACTCCTGTCACCCGCTGACTGCTACTGTATCCTCCACACATTTTAACAGGCTCAGCTACATTCAACAAGCCCCAGAGGCCTAAAAAGAGGATAACCCTCAGAGGAGTAAGATAATGAGAAGAAGAGAAAAGTGAAAGACGGAGAATAAGGTGCATTAACCCAACAGAGCGCCACACAGAGTCTCATTTGTGACTCAAAGGAGAAAAGAGATAACTGAAGGCGTCAATTAAGGTGCTAATCTTTGAGCAAAACTCGGACATTTACCTAGATACGGTTTGTTAAAAAGCTTACTGTTAATTCCAGGTGGAGACACTGAGGTGGACAAAGAGTTGATTACTTAGTGGAAACTGGAGACAGCTGTGAAAGTGAGATTTTGGAAGTTTTAAGCTTTTTCTGTACCTTTACAATGTCTCTTTCAGAGATTTCCTCATGCAAACAAAAATTTCTACTTTCTGCCCGTTGCATTGTCAGTTAGTCTTCTCAGTCACAAGACTTTTAGTGAAATTCAATAGTATATAGCAACAATGTTTCACAGTATATGAGTGGGAGGTTTTTGTCATGTGTTTTCATGGGTTCTTGAAATGGTACTTCTTCGTAAACTTAGGCATTATTACAAACATTTTCATTTCGACTGAATTTCATTAAAGGAAAGCAAAAGTGTTTTCCCAAATGTGATGGTAGTTTTATAATCTTCTAATAAAGAATATGTTAAAAGGTGAAAAAGACAAGAAAGTTAACAATTAGAGATAAAGAAAAGTACTGATCAAGAAGAAAATAAAACTCTTTGGAGACCATCCTCAATGTTGTACTACTACCTCCAAAAGTGGGCCCTTGATATTGATTTGTTTAAAATATATTTCTATTTTAATCATTATACATGTTTTTTTATACTTTACGATGGAGCTGTAAGAATAAAAAACAGTGTTGACTCTATGCTTAATTTATTTGTATTTATAGAAAAAGAAAACAATTCTCAAAACCTACCCTTAAAGGTAAAGATAACAGGAGCTGTCACTGTCACAAAATCGTAATGACTGTACGATGTTCAAATGTACAATGACTGCATGAAAGACAATATTTTTTTCTAACATTTTCTTCACATAATAAATGTACCCATAATGTTTGGTTTTTCAAAATTTTCAGTATGAGGTTATGCCACTGCTGGAAAATATGAATTTATTGTAAGACAGGGTTGCCAGTTAGTGTAGCAGGCATTGTGGATGCCTCAAACTTTTCAAAATAATTAGGTTAAACAAGTAAGAGAAGCTCTCTGATGAAGATACCAACAATAGTGTTTGGAATAGTGCTTAGGTCTTCAACAATGTGGAGGAAAGTACGTTCTTTGGAGATAAAAATAAAAAGTACTTCGTGTCATTTAAGCCTGGCTTGTAGCCAGCTTTTCTGCTTATAAAAATCTTAAATTGGATGAATTGCCTGGTTCTGGGCAAGACGACTTTCTTCATATATGTAAAGTAGCTGCCCAGACAACTATCACACAAGAACAAGTATGTCCATCCACTTAATAAAAGTGTGAATTTACATTCCCAGGCGTGGCTTATATAACCAATCATTTTTAATTACATCACATTGCTGTGATTATGTAAGACTGAGCTTTATAATTACAATGACAGCATTGAAAACTTCTCACTCTGTCAACTCTGAGTCACCCTCACCCAGATTTCACTTGTCGCTCCAACTCACCACTGTGCTCACGTGTTCGTGGAGAAAAACTAAATCCACCCTGAGCCATGTATCAGATAACTGATGGAGTTAATGGGAGCAAATGGGAGCAACCTCTCCAGCTGGCTGTATCCGGTTTCCATGGCAACTTTACTGTACACTGCATCTTCAGATGGAAAAAACAGAAAACGAATCAAAACTTTCTTTCTCTGTGCCAGACAATTTAGTGCGGGATGTTTTCCTGATCTCCCTCCCCTCCCCTCTTCTTTTCTTTCTTTTTCTTACTCTCCTCTTTCTCTCCCCTTCCTTCCCTCTCTTCTGTGTACACAGGAATGCTTTGTTGGGAGCTGAGATAAAAGACACAAAAGATCCCATTCACAGAAACGACTTTGTGTCCGTGTGTGTGGACGTGTGTGGAGGGAAAGAAACTGCACGCATTAAACCTTTTTACTTTTGCATATGTTACAGTGGGAAGTCCTTTTCTTTTGGTTTGTTTGTTTGTTTGTTTTTTAGCAGAAAGAGTGTCATTTTAGTCAGATTGTAGGGGTTTTACCTAAGGTGGAAAATCACTCAATTTTGGTTTGGGATGGTGTAGGGGGTTGTTGAAGGTTAGTGTGAGGAACCTTTAAAGGTGTGTGCATGTGTGAAAGAGAGTGAGAGAGCTTTAGAGAGGAAGAGAAGGAGAAAAAGATCTGTGACAAAAGCCCTCATTAATATTCTGGGCTGTGGAGTAATCTGCCTCGATCGCTGTTTCTGCACACACACAAACCCACACACACACCCTTGCTTGTTTCCTTTCTTTTCCCCATCAGCTTGTTGTCATATCACCTTTACCTTTCTTGATTCACATGAATACTGCATTACAAAAGCCCCAAAAGCCTCACTTTGCATATAAAATATTTTACCTTTTTACCCCCTGTAGATCTACACCCTCCCACTTCCTGTGAATCACGAGCTGGAGCAAAACAACATGTGGAGGGAGGAAACTAAGCATTGAACACACCAGTAAATATATTTTTAATTTAGCTATAGATTTGAAATCCACTCCAGATGGAGGTTACAATCAAAGTTATCCATACAGACAAAAAATCAAAACAAGTTAGCCAATACATTATGTGTTATACAGTTCAGTGACACAGGGAATGAGTATTGAGTACATGAAGAAAATTTAGCATCTCTGTCTGTATTTAGAGAGGAATTGTGCTCCCTACTGGTGCAAATTAATATTAGCTGGTTGAGGCCTAATTGTTGACCAATAAAAAGGTTTCTCTCTACCAAGGTGTCTCACCCGAACCGTCTTATGATCAGTAAAAGCAAAGAATCCTGCTAAGATCTTTGCTACCGTACTTTTACAAGACATACCAATGGCATTGGTTACAGATGTCTACAATGTACAGTTTGGACCATAATCTAGAAAGAAAGAGCATACTTTTATCATAAACCAGCAGTCACCAGGTGCTCCCCAAAACTATCTCTGACAGATAATAATCGGAAGTATTTTAAGAGCCACTTAAAGAGAGCTTTAGAAAGACATGGAATTAGCAGGTTCATGGACTCAATGAAAGCTCACTGCGCAAGACTCCACTGCTGAAGAAAAAGCTTTTTGAAACTTTCTCAAAGTTTGCTCCAGAATATTTGGACAAGCCTGTGAACTACTGGTAGAAAGCTATCAAGACAGATGTGACCTGATTTAAACTCTTTAGATGTCACTGCAAGCACCCAGTTTGGATCAGAAATGGTACTGTCTGATTTTTTTATTGAAGGAACAATGAATGGAGAAATGTGCTGGGACATTCTTGACAGCAATCACAAGATGAAACAAAGGTGATTTTTTTTCATCAAGACAATGATCCAAAACAAGGAAACTCTGAGTTGGTTTCACAGAAAGAAATTAAAGCTGCAATAATGATCCAGACAATAACCAGAGTTGAATCCAGTTAATAAATCAATCAAAAGAGCTGAAAATCAGTCTATAGATGATGCCCCTTGAACCTTCAAAATTTGAAGACCATTTGTGCGGAAGAATGGGTCAAAATGTATCAATTCATGTACTATATAGAATTAGTTTCTCTATACAGAATATGTCCTAAAGTTGCTTTTTACAAACAAAACCTTTTCAATTAAGACTTTTATCAATTTCAAAACAATTTCTATTTGACTTGTAATACACATTACTTCCTTCATGAAATAATTTGTTTTAATGTCTAACAGTGTTTGAATTACTTAGTTTATTATCATTATCAGATGTGAATTTTTTGTCAATTCATAAATATGAGATAAAGATTGATTTTTTTCAATAATTATTTTCCGGGCTGGATCACCTTCCTGATTTAGTGACAGGAATGCTTTGAAAAATAAAGCTGCACAGGGGTGTAAAATCTTTATTATTCACTTTAAATGTTACGTTTCTTGGCTTCATTTCTGTGCACAACTGATACAGCTTTAATATAAAAAAAAAACTTTCTGAGTATGTTAAGAAACCAAGCACAAAAATGGCAAGGTTTAGCTGATATGTTGTGAGTCTTAACCACTTTATTTCTTTATTATTTCTGGTATTGTCTCTGTTATTTTTTATGGATTTTTCAATCTCATTTAGTGTCCAATGGTTCTCTTGTGTTTTATGTAAAGGGTGTATCTCACAGTTCCTTATTCTAAGCTGCTGACTCTGCAGCAAAGTACAGTGGAGGAACATTTTCAACTTGGCTCAGTTCACTTCTTAGTATTGAAACTTATACCACCAGCTTCTAACAGTTCTGCCATTGTAAAGAAAACAGTGTCTTTTTTCTGTTTTATTATCCAATTTACTCTTTATAATCCCACCTGTTTTCCTGCATCAAATTCCTGCAAAAGTGTCATTTGAACTTTGCATTTCTTTTATAATCTAAGAAATATAGTTCAGATTTATAGTTTTTTTTTTATGTACTAACACAAACAAAATGCAAATATTAAAATAAAGAGTATATTAAACATGCCAAATTACTGATATTAGAAAATTTTACTAGGAGTCAAATAAAAAAAGTATGCAAAATAATCTAATTAGATTATGATGGAATATTTTTAACTGACAAAAAAGAGAATCACATCAGTTTGACTTCTTCGCTCACTTGATTTATCACTTTAGTTTTATTGCGCTATGCTGATAAATTAATTTTCTTACCTTCTCAGAGCAGACTGTAAGCTAATTATCACGTGCAGAGAAGATTTTGGAGCCCAGAACGTCAGCCTTTTGCTCTACATGTCTTCTCTGTTGTCATACACATGCTCACAGGTCACAATCTGGATTCTAATTCTGCAGCCTGTGTCCCGCGATACTGTACACCGCTTGTGCAGAATTATGGGGCCTCATTGGCTCGTTGGGTTCCCGTTTCGGACCCGAAGCTCGTCTCACTGCTCGCAATTTCTTCCCAAAGTGGCAGGACTTGGCTTTTATAAAAGGCCTCCCTCTCTCTGTTTCCCTCTTTCCCTCAGAGTCCCTCTCTCTCACACTCCTGAATTCCTGTTGTGTAAGGATTGTGTCCTGTGTAATTGCCGCAATAACTGATCACCGTTCCCTGCTGAGCCAATTCAGTCCGAAGATATCAAATGTACTGTACTGCCCATACTGTACATCACTGTCAGGGAAGAATGGGTTTTTACCAATTAAGTATACCTCTGCAGAGTTCATTTACACTTTTACTGAAATGAATACAATTATAGTTAACTTCAAAGTGTCTTACAGTTTGCTCAAAACTTCCTGCACACATGCAAAGAAGCACATGTTTTGGATGCCCATGAGCACAGGCCAACACACGACCCCCTAACAAAAAACTCCTGCAGAAAACACACACACACTTCCACTGATACACAAATATGGACCCACAAAACCCCTTTTGGACAACCCACAGAGGTCTCTATTCACCCTTTCTGTGGCCGGCGTTTGCTGTGTCCAAGAGCATCTGTACGGAGCGTCCTGTGAAGGTTCAACACATAAAGGAGGGACGGCCGTGAGGTGAATACTAGACCTCATTCTGCATCAGAAGAGGGTGACAAAGCATTATTTCAATGAAAATGGGGTAGCAGATGAGAACCCCTAGTCAAAGCTGTGAAGAGTTTCTGTGACACCACATGGTTCAAAGTGCAGGCGGGACATGTTTTAACTCTACGTCATTAAACCACTCTGTACCTACTGTGGTGTATAATGAAGAAATGGAAAGTGTTTCAGCCTTGATAGCACATGGTTCATTTTCACTGCTCAAGTCCATTTAATACTACTAGAGATCTATGGGATACTCCAACGCAAATAAGCTCAGTGTGGATGGGAAGGAAGATGATATATGTGTTTCAGTATTTTTTACAAATAAAACTTGAAAATGTTGAGATGCATTTTGATTCAGACTCCCTGACACTTTTTGCTACAATTGGTCTACAGTTGTATATCCTTTGAACAATCTCTTAACTAGCTTTGTGCATATACAGTATATACAGATTATATACAGATTGCTTTAATAACAGCCATAGCGGTCCTGTTAACAGATTCTCTAACCGAAGCTGAGGGTGTCTGCAGCTCCTCCAAATTCACAGTTGGTCTCCCTCTGCTTCTATGTTAAATGCTTTCCTTGCCTTTTTAAAAGATATACATATCTTGGTAGGTTTGCAATTGTGCTATAATTCTGTTTTTAGATTCTAACGAATCTCTGAGGACTTCACAGAATAGCTGTATGTATACTGACACCATATTACACAAAGAATGACTCTATTTAACTTTCAGGTGACCAATTAACTGCACTACATTAGATTTGGGAGTATCAGAGTAAAGGGGGCTGAGTACAAATGCTAGTCACAGCAAATAGCATGCCAAAGTGAAGAAAAGTTCAATGTGTATGAAAACACACGTCACTTTTCCTCAGTCAGTTAGCATCACCCCCTCTGAAGCCTCAAGACAGGAAGTAACTCAAAGTAGTTGGGCGTTACTGTGTGAGCTTAGAAACTCTGCACAAACACACAATAAGGCCACATCCAAAACCACTGCGAATTTCAGTTAAGATTATGACGTGTTTCTGTCGGTAAAATGTGTAATATATTCAGTTGAAGCGTTATGTCTTGTAGAAAATGGAACCACAAGAAAAAATACTATCAATTGAAACAATATTTAAAGTTTTCCAGACTTTTTAGCCATTCATGCAGGACTGATGTTGCTTGGTCTCTATGCTGTTACAGCATCTGGTGATAACAAACATGAAGTCTAATTGCTTTGTCATAAAAATACCTCTAAAACTCTAGCAATTTTTGTTAAAAAATTAAAGGCGCCACCTGGACTCTGGAAGGAAAACTACATGCTATAGGGAAACAAGCACAAAAACCTGCATCTACTTGTGCGTAACATTTGAACCGCCCTACAACTCTCATCTTTGTGAGTCTGAATCAGTGTGGTTGCTGAACTCGGTTTACCCAAGAAACTGATGCATTTAGGTAGCTTCGGGTTTTTTTCCTGTTGTGGTTGATTTCCACAGAATTTATTATGAGTCATAATCCACAAACAGAGTCGGACCCAACCACCCCCCACCCTCCCGGCTGTGTCTCTGATAATGTAACAGTTACATAGTTCCCAGACCAATAATATTCATATTTGCTCTTATTCAGCCTTTTGTAAAAATACTGTATGGGCAAATACTTAAAAGAAAAAATATATATTTATACCTAAAATGTCTGTACATTCAGAGCAAAGTTGAACTGAAGTCATCTCCTTGTTTGTGTGCACAAACTTGGCCAACAGAACTGATTCTAATCCTAACAGCGTCACATTGTGGGTGTTTTGTTTTCCTTTTTTTATTTTCTGTGCTTAGGTTGGATGTCATTTGATCAGAAGTAATGATGCTTAAAAAACCCAACATGACACATTATCTGTGATGTGCTCTCATGTGATCATGTTTTCAAGTGGTTGTGTGAACTGTATGGTTTTATCATCAGGCCTGAAAAAGAATCAGGTATTTACCACATCCTCTGTTCATGATGGGAAAGAAAAGCCGATTTTCACAGTGTGTGTGTGTGTGTGTGTGTGTGTGTGTGTGTGTGTATGTGTGTGTGTTTGTGTTTGCTGGGGTCAGCCAGCGCTTTTGGCTCTAAATGGCGCTGGTGATGGTGTTACCTCCGTTTTATTCTTGCCTTGAAACTCTTTTCTCTGCCTCTCTCCAGCCTTTCACCCAGCACCTTCTGTCCTCCCTCCTGCATATTAATTTTCTGTTTTGCTTCCCGTTTTGCTTCCTTCCTGTGCTGATTTAAGTTGGCCAGCGGAGGTAAAAGCAATGGCATCAGGGCATAAAGAGTTGTGTGGACCTGCTGCAAATCTTTAATAATCACAGACTCATAATGTTTGCATTTACACAAGATCTGTTGTGTTTATTGATATCTCGGATGAAATTAGGTAATGTAAACATTTGTCCAGATATACAGTTTGGGACGGCATATATTATTTTTGGGTGAACGTTAAAAATTGCAGCGAAAATGACATTGCCAATGACAGTTTATCAAAAATTATTGTAGTTTTCAGCAATACTGGCAAACTGCAGCCCCTAAACATTTCTCTTGTTGTGTTCAGGTTTGACCACTAGATGGAAGCAGACATCAGTTTATTATTTTCTAACAGAAGGACTTTGTCTTTGCATTTGTCTCTGAGCTGAGACCTCTCTGTTTTGGCCAAAAAAAACAACCTTTGTTAAAGTTATTATTTTAAGATAAAGTTTAGTTTGATGCTAAAATATCTTATGGTTTAGTTAATGGATGTGCCTACAAAAAACCTTCTACATTCAAGTCTTGAGTTGTTTTCTTCTTTCTTTTTTTGAAATGAACCTAATCGGGCAAGGCGAGTTTATTTTAATAGCACATTTCATTAGCAAGACAATTTAAAGTGCTGTACATAAAAAAAAGAAAAGGAAACATAACAGGAAAAGTCCATTAGAGTGGCATAAAGGTAATTAAATAATCAATGAACACAAATAATTAAAGAGAATAAAAATGAATAATTAAAATGATAAGCATTAAACATTAAAAAATAAAAAAATGGTGGACCTGAGAGTAGAAACTCATTCACAACATTTCCTGAAATAGACATTTCAGGTTTCTAGTGCAGTGAAATTAGGGAAAATAAGTATGACTAAGTATGGATAAAACTATATTTAAATGTAATAAAACTCTGGCAAAATTTTATACAATAGAACTGAGTTTTCTTCATCCAAGGATCAATCAGTTTTCATCTATTTAACCACTGGATCTCCGTTCAGTAAGATGTCTCCAAAAAAACCTCCTAAAAGGCAGCCAGCTGTACCTGATTTAAAAATATTTTTATTTTTATTGAATTAAACTGAAATTATTTGAATTGAATTTAACTAAACTGAATTAAACTGAATTGAATATATTTGAACTGAATTATACTGAGTTCATATGAATCGAATGGAACTGAATTTAATGTAATTGAACAGAATTTATTCAAACTGGAAAATAAAAAACTAAAGTGAATTAAGTAGATTTTAACCAAATGTAACTAAAGTGAATTGAATAAGACTGTGTAAAATTAACTAGATTCAGTTAAACTGAATTGAATTCAAACTTTTCTTTTAATACTGTTTGGCATGAGGATTTAAACAATAGCCTTTCAGAGGAATAGAATCTTAAACATTTGAATAAAACCTCCATTTATTTCTAGATCTTAATCTGAGAACAACATAATTAAATAGTCAGTCAGTCATTTTCTACCGCTTATTCCATAGCGGGTCGCGGGTGAGCTGGTGCCTATCTCCAGCAGTCTATGGGCGAGAGGCGGGGTACAACCTGGACAGGTCGCCAGTCCATCGCAGGGTAACACACAAACTAATTAAATAGTAATAATAATAATTAAATAGTCAACTAATATTAGCCATCCACCCATTCACACACTGACAGTGGTGAGCTACACTGTAGCCACAGCTGCCCTGGGTTGCCAAACAATTGGAGCCACCAGGCCCTCTGACCACCATCAGCAGGCAAGACAAGTGAAGCGTCTTGCCCAAGGACACAACTGAGACAGATAGAGTGGGGATTCAAACAGGCAACCCACCAGCTACAGGACGAACCCCTACAAACTGCCGCCACTGTCGCCCACTGTCATATACATATGTAGAACATATGTAGAATTTATGTAGAAATATACATGTAAGCCCAATATTAATCATTCTAGCAGATTTAGATTTTAAATTATTTTCACTCAACTAAGAGGTTTGTTTCTTAAAGGGAAATACGACAGGCATATCTTAACACTTTCTCTGTTGTTTACATTTTATTAAACAAATGGCACGGCAAAAATGATTTATAGACTTCTCAGTAATCAATTGAAAAAACTTTAGTAGCATAACATCAATCAATCCATTCTTATAATTGCTGACAGGCTTTTGAAAGTTTTCATGTTGGCATTTTTGATGATTTATCTTTGGTAATGAGCTCCAGATCTTTTAAGCTGGAAGGTCACTTTGCTATCACCCTAATATTTATCCGACTTGACCACTCCAACATGTTAATATTACAGGCAGTCAGAAAAAACATGTTGATTAAAATTAAAAGATTACTTTAAATGTACATCTGCCAGCTAAATGAATAATTCAGAGATTAACTGTATGTACAGAAGAAATGTTTTGTCATAAAACTAAACCCTGTTTTGTGAAATATTTGCTCAAAGTGTTACCACATTTCCTCTTGAAATTGTTTAAAATTGTCTTGATTAATAGTTCTTGAGTCCTTCAAAAGGTCATTTAAACATTGTAGCTCCTGAAATATTTTTTCTCCAGTCAATGTAACTAAGAAGATGAGATTGTGCATAAGATGTGCTTACAAAATGAGGGCAGTTCACAAGTGGAGGACAAAACAATGCTCTTTGGAAATGACATTTCTATTATAAAGCTATTTTTTGTCTGCCAAACCTTGGAATCATATGAATTTTTCATAGATTCAACAAAAGAATTGGGAACAAATTGTGTCTTTAAAATAAACCAGAAATAAACTGCCTAAAGATGCAGTCGACATGTATTTCTTTCTTTTATTTGTTGGAAAAACCCTTTATTCACTCCTGAGTCAATGAATTTTAACATGCCATACCAAAACAACAAAAAACATTTATCTTGAAATGGCTTTTCACTGAACTAAAAACGAGACAAAAAACAATAAAATAAATCCAGAACTTCATCCAGATTGTGAGTCTGTTAAAAACTCACAGCCTGTAGTTATGCCTAAAAGCCAAATGATTAAATAAGGAAGTAGCTTTGCACACCACTAAATCAGTCTTTTGATTGATGCCAGTTTGCCTCGCAGGTGAATAAAAGCAGCATTAATTAGCTGCAATTTACAAAATGAGGCTTTCAGGTTACTGGGAGCCACATTAATCAACAAAAGCACACAAGTCAGTGCTGATATCTTAACGTCATCTAGAATTACACACATGAAACAGTTCCTCCAGCAGCAAACAAAAATAAAACCATAACCAGTGTCGTCATATATTTACATATTTGTACTAAATTTGATGACATTATTGCAAAGTTTTTTGACTTGATTATATACAGGGGTTGGACAATGAAACTGAAACACCTGTCATTTTAGTGTGGGAGGTTTCATGGCTAAATTGGACCAGCCTGGTAGCCAGTCTTCATTGATTGCACATTGCACCAGTAAGAGCAGA